>VYZT01025662.1:0-20152 GCA_013400735.1 Pomatostomus ruficeps
TAGTACAGGGAACATCCACACTGGACCAGAATATGCAACACTTCTAGAGGAAATTTTACTTCTCCCTATCTCTTACGTGAATGTTTTTTTCTTTTCTGCAGTCCTCTTTTCTAGATCAGAAACTTCCACCTGTTTTCTAACATGAAATAAGCCATGTGAACCCTCACCAGACTTTCTATAGTAAAGTGGACAACAGCGCGATTGAGTAAAAGCACCTAGATTTGGAAAGTATCTTTAGAAAAATCAAGTCAAAATTAAAAACTTGGCAAAGTACTAGCCTTTGATCAGCCTGAAGCATCCTTCACAGAAAGCAGTTAATGACATTTTTCTATCCCTGCATGGAAAGCGTTGCTGAAGCAATCAGAGAAACAGAATTTCTCCTGTTTCAGGCCCCCATTGTAAAGTAAATTGCTTTAAATACTGCTAGATGATACAGCAAAAGGACCATACCAGTTTTTCTTTACTGTATTTTTTGCCTTTTCAGGATAAGCCATTAGAAAACACCCTACTTCTCTTTCTCTTTTCAAAGATTGTTCCCCATGATAGGAACATTTACATGAGAATACAGAACAGGCACTGACTGACACTGTGTTGAAGCTCAGAAAACTATCAAATTATGTTAGGTTAGAATAAATGTCATTGGCATACAGGAACATAGCATGCTCATTAAGCTTCTGCATTATTAAGTTTGAATATTTACTGAAAAGTAATTAAAGATAGTATAACTGTCTGTTCAAAATTAGGGAGTTTGGTTTGGAGTTTTTGTGTAGAGAAAGGGAAACTACAATTTATTTAAACTATTATGACAGGTGATACCTGATCAGTTTTGCCACATTTTGCATTTCCAATGGAGACAGGTTTGAGATTAAGATGAAAAATGTATTGCAGAGATAAGGAATTTATTTCCCATTCTGTGTTATTACATCACGTAAACAAATACACCTACACATATGAACATTATGATGTGAGTCAAACTTAAAAATAATGGATCAAATGTTAATAAAAATCTCAACTATTTTTTAAACTACTTATAGTTAAGATGTAGTATGGCTGAATCTCAAAACCTGTTTACAGGCATGATCTGCAAATCTCACAGCAACAAACAATTCCTATTTCTGGCCAGGATGAGAATGATATGTAAAATTCAGGATACAGTGAGAGAAAGGCTTGTCCAATATTTTGCATAGATATAAAAGGAACTGGAACTATACAGGTACAGCCTACTGACCACAAACCATTTGAACCAAATATAGTGGCTGAGACACTCTTGGAGGGTGAAGGCACAGGTACTGGCAGTATTCTTTCCTTGGGAAAGTGGATGAAGTCACTCAGGAAATTGTATTTTAAAGCTGTTTCCAGCTGAAAATGAAGATTTTTTTTTTTTTTTGAGAATGCGGGGATTTAAATTTGGAAGCAAGCATTCATGAACTGATACAGAGCACTCTAATAACACAAAGAAGGAATGAGAGCTGCCTCTCTCATCAAATGGTCCGGGCAACAGTTAGGTATATCAGTAAGGGAATGTAAGGCACAGATGTGTGTGAAAAGTGCCATTTACTGGGAGACAGCATCAAACACAAAATGGCACAACCTTCTGGTGCTGTGGAAATTGTTAAAAACCTGATAAATGGCAGGTGGCAAAACATGGAAATATAAAGAGGAGTGCAGATATGAAGGGATAAAAAATTAAATTAAAAACATAAAGGATAAAGAAACATAAAGGTTATACTGGTCCATTTGAATGAAGATTAAGACCGTTATTTAAACAGCAAAAGAGAACAAATAAATGATGCAGCACCTAATACTTTTCTGGCCTCTGCCTTCAGTAAAGGATTAATCAGTGCTGACCTCAATTTTTTAACAAAAGGGAAAAAGAAAAGGACAGAAAGTTCTGGAGTTATAAGACAAACTATGGGTATCCCTTTTACCAGATATGATGAAATTACTCTTTAGTACTAAGAAATGGATGGAAGCAGTCCCTGCACTCTTAAAAGTTGTCTTGAAGACCCCATGAAAGACTGAAGGACTGGAGGACCATGGGGAGAATTGGAGGGATGGAGGAAAACCCACAAACTGGGTTTGGGATTTTTTGAAACATTCTTCATCTTTACTTCTCTTGTCCAGTTTTAAACATTATAGATGCATATTGCCTCTTCAAACCTTTCTCTATAATTTTTGAACAAAATTGTGTTTCCACCATAAATTGATCTGGACATTGTAGGCAGTGAGCTTTCACTTTATATCATTAAACATTCTAAGTCAAGAGAATTCCTGGAAAAAGTAGAAATTACAGGATTTTGCTGGTGATTATGATTTATCAGACACATAATTTTCAGCTTTTTTTGGTTTAGGAACTTATGGCAAATGACACATATTATGGACATTTGATGTGCATGGTTTTTCATTACTTTAGATTGTTACAAGAGTGCAGAATAAGAAAGTTTACCTGGAAAAACAAAATCTTTGCACAATACAGACCATAAGAATAAAATAACATATCAATATATTTGTGTTTTAACTCAAAATACTGAAACACTTTTTAGCTGAAGCAATTAACATTGGTAGAATCATTCTCAATTTACCAACTGAGTTAACTCTGCTCCAAGTTAGAGCAACACTGATGTATCTGACTGCACAGAGAAAATTCTGGCACTGGTCAGCGAGCCCAATCTCTAGATGATCTACTTTTCTTCAGAGCAGGGCAGACTTGTGAGATATTCATGTGTAAGTGAAAATTTCCAAGTATAGAAAACTTACATAATTTGAATTTGTGCTCTGATTCATAAAATCTTTGAACTGGGATTTCTAATATAACATGTCATTTGAAGGAAGACAAAGGTTCAGCATCCTAAGCATAGATATCCACAGTGAGGGAGAACATATATCAGTATCTCCCGTTGTATCTCATGGAGATAATTGCATAAAGCATCTGCTAAAAGACAGACAATATCTTTAGCTGAAACTGTAAAAATTATACAGATAATTCATTCTTTGGCTATCTAATGCTGAAGATATGTTGAGTCTTATCCTCAAACTCACAGTTCTCCTAACAGCTGGCTCTGATGCTTAGGCAGAGAAATGCTTGTTTAGCTTGCTGAAGCAATTCTGAGGACCAAATTAAAATATCAGTTCTAGGAATAATATACCTCTTACCTATTTTCTTCTTAAGATAAGAGCAACTGCACTGGATTTTATCTAGGGAAAACACCCAGTTTCAAATAAAAACTATGTGGAATAAAGGAGAAGGCATGAGATGTACTGTGAGGAGTGAAATACTAATGGCATTTGAGCAGCCTGGTCTAGTGGAAAGTGTTGGGAAGAGGTAGCAGGGGAGACTGGATGAGATAATATTTAGGGTTCCCTTCCAGCTCAAACCATTCTATGATTCTATGATTACATTTTGTTCTGTGGTTTGGTCAGGGACATGGTGTAAGCAGCAGTTCTTGGGTCTTTGAGAAGCTAAAGCAATGTTATAATTTAGATTTTGAGAAGAGAGGGTAATTAGTATTTCAACATTTCTTTACTGCCCTAGTCCCCAGTCTATGTTTATCTTCAACCTTCTCCTTTATTTTGCCGCTCACACACCATTCCTAAGGATTCATTTCACATCTGCTCACAAAGCTCAAGTCCTGATCCACTTGCTGCTTAACTTTTCTATGTGGGTCTGTTTACACAAAAGCCCATGTCTTGGCAATTGCACAGGTCAAATCACAGCATTCTCAGGATACACAAAATAAGGCAGCTCTCACCCTATGCTATGAGTTAGATAAACATTAATTTTACAGATATTGCTATAATTTTACAGAACATCATTTCTGTGTGTCATCCCCTTTCTTCTAGCTACCTGTTATATAATGGCTGGGTTTTTTTAATAAGCCTTTTATACTAAAGATCATGTCATTATATTTGCACTTTGCCATTTTTTCCTCAGACTTTTCTAAATCATAATGGGAGGGTGTAGAGGGCAAAACTCCTGCCTCCAATATTACAAGAAAGAAACCAAGGCAGAACTAGACAAGGCAGCTGGAGAGCCAAGGCAGGGTTAGAGAAAGATACTGAAAAGCCAAGCGGGAGGACACTGCTGACTTAGATCCAGGACTAGAACAGAAGCAAAGACCTGTGGAAATGAGGCAAATGCAAAGCAGAGATCAAAGCCAGAAAAGGCAATATCAGGAAGTTAAGGCCAAAAATTAAAGCAAGGAAGGAGGGCAGATATAATGCAGTGGTCAGAGGAAAGTCTGTGTACCACCTTGCATCAGAGCTTGTTCAAATCTCCGTCTTCGAGAGAGACAACAGAAATACAAAAAGACAAGTGAAGAACTTACACTTCTTCTTCTCCTACCGTGGAAGAAAGCAGAGTTCTTTGAACAATGGGGAAACAAAATCTATCCAAACAGGAGCCAAACATCCCGTACAGTTACCAAGCAGGCTAAGAATACCATCAATTAATTAGAAAATTAATTTTCTAGAAATGAATAAACAAGCGAAGGGTGGGTCTGGAAGGGTAAAACTGTCTTTGATCATAAACACCAAGAGATTTATGGAAGATCTGAGAAAAGGGTAGTAATTTTTCAGATCTAGAAGTGTAGGCATACAGCAGTGAGTAACTCCTACCAGAAGGAGAGAAACTTTTTCTTGCTGTCTTCTTGCAAATGGAGGCCTGCAGATATCCAGCCCAGTGGAAGCCATAAAAGGCAGCAAGATATAACTAACAGTGAAACCCATGACTTGGGGTGAGAAGGTAGAATTTCTACCAGAAGTGTTACTCACCTCTTCTATACAAACTCTGCAGAAAAATATTCAGTCAATGTGATGATAAATTAATAAAGCATGATAAATGTTGCTTGAAATTTTGACTGACTTGTTTTATGTCTATTGACTTTTGGAAAATAATTAAAGGAAAATGATGGTCCCTTCCAAAATTTGAAGATGCACCAGGACCTTTCTTTCAAGCCTAGCCAGTAGAGAAGAATATCAAGCAGCAACTATTGTATCCTGTGTTTGGCTTGTACATCATTCAGAGAGTTCCACTTTACAGTGTCAGCCAGGTACAGGTATGCCAATGACACTGTTTGGCTAATTATTTTCAGCAAAAGACATACCAGTATCTCCCAAAATTTACAACTAATATCACAAAGTTTTTCAAGTTGACTACAAACACAAAAAAATATTTTCAGTAATTTTCTACATTGTACAAGCATGAAAAGAACAGAGTTTGGCAACAAAAACTCTTTTCTTTATTCCTTCCCCCTCTTTCAAATTATTGTGCGTGGTTCCTATTTTGACCAGTCAGGTATGAGTTCTTTTCTTTTTTGTAGCAAACTGTTAAAGAAGGTGGCAAAATTATTTATACTAGCAATTAGATGACTCAATGTTTATCTTTATCCAGTATTTGCAGTAAGGTGATACACATTTCAGCTGGTTGTTGGGCAATGACATCATTACTGTCCCATTGCAGTTGCTATAGAAACACAACTGGGCTTTTCACAGGCCAGGCAACAGAAAAGCTGTAGAGATCTGCTTGTTTCTAGTTTTGATACATGACTTGTCAGCCACAGTGTAAGATGCAATAACCTTGTACCAGATGAAGAAGTATCAAAGATCATCTACATCCTAAGAAGAGTGGATTTAGTAAGGTCACTACTAAATGATCAGTTTTTCTGGCAGTTCAACCCATATTGAACAGATCATGATCCCAGCCAGGGAAGGACATACTCTGAAGTGAACTGAGTACATGTGGGTATCCTCACACTGGCTTAAAATAGCAGGTCCAAGCTATGGTGTTTATACATCTCCATCACCTTTACATTTAGATGCTATCAGCTGCATGCATGCTATCCAATTGCTTACAGAACCACAAGCAAGCATTCAAGGCAGATACACTCCTGTTTAAATCTCACATGAAGGTGAAAATTCTTAAAAAACGTTTGTGGATTTGAGTCTGCACTAGACCCTGCATTTCTGTAAAACTCATGTCATGGTTTTGATCCTGGCTAAGTGCCAGGCACCCACGGCAGCCACTCACTCGTTCCCTCTCCTGCCACAGCTGGGCAGAGGAGGGAAGGAGAGGGGAAAAAAACCGAGGGAATTAACTCAGAGGTCTATGAGTTGAGATAAGGAACCGGGAGAAAATGCTCCAAGGACAAACCAGGCCCAGCTTAAAGTTGCAAAAAAAGTGAAATTTATTACTACCTGAGTTAGAAGGAGGATATGAGAAATAAACTAAACCTTTAAAAGACACCCTTCTTTCCACTCCGCACCCCTCCCTCCCTCCCACCAACAGTGCAAGGGGGGCAGGGTGTGGGGGTTCAGGTCAGTCCATTTCCAAGATCTTCTTCCCCTGCTTAGTGAGAGGAGTTTTTTCCTCTGCTTTTGCCGTGGGGTCCCTCCCACGAAAGACAGTTCTCTGTGAACCTCTGTGGCGTGGTTTTTCTTGTCCATGGAATGCAGTCCTCCAAGGACAAACTGCTCCAGCATGGAAGCAGGGGGCCCCTCTCTCTCCAACCGGGTCTCCCACCTGGACTGCAGTTTCCTCCGACATCCACCCGCTTCAGCGTGGTCACCTCCTTCACAAACTGCGGGACTTTTATCTCAGTCTCTGTCTCTCACTGGGCTGCACCTGCTACGGCTTCTCTGGCATCTACGGCTCCTGCGGCTTCTTCCATGGCTGCTGCGGCTGCTGCGGCTTCCGACATCTCCCGCTCCAATGTTGGCACCTCACCCACGGACTGCAGGTGGCTCTGCATCCCTCATGGACCCCATGGACTGCAGGGGGGACACCCCGCCTCACCATGGGCTCACCACGGCCTGCAGAGGAATCTCAGCTCCAGCACCTGGAGCACCTCCTCTCCCTCCTTCTCCACTGACCTTGGTGTCTCCATGTTGTTTTCCCTCACATGTTCTCACATCCTCCTCCTTCTCTAACTAAAGGCAGCTGCGTGCACATTTTGTTTTGATTTTTCCTTAAATATGTCATCACAGAGGTGTAACCAACCTTTCTAATTGGCCCAAACATGGCCAGTGACATGTCCATCATCTTCAGAGCCATCAGAGATTGGCTCTGCTGGAAATGGTGAAGAATTCCAGAAACTTCTGACAGGGCCCCCTCCCCTCTACTAAAACCAGAACAACTCACTACATATTCTCTGGGGTTATACTCCCTAAGTATGCCACATTTTCTGACTGTGCAACGTTCGGTATTTGCAGTACAGGAGAGAAGACACAATAAGGATACTACAAGACCAGGGTTGACCTCTTCTAAAATATGTTCATAAATGAAATCACACTTTACATTCGCATGGTTTGGTGCAGAAATTTTCATCACAGTTGTGAAAGAAGGCAATTGTATAGATTTTAGAATTTAGTTTTGACCTATGTGAGTTTGAAATTTAGGAACAAAAAGTTCTCTTTCAAGGAAAACAATGCTGTAAAAAAGTTGTTTTGAAAAGAGAAACTAGGACTCCATTCTTTTATAGAAGGTCTAAAAGTGTCACTTCATCACTATCAGCCTCAAAAAATCTTTCAGAAACACTTGTTTTAAAATCGATGCAGCCTATATTCCACACATTGTACCAGATGCTACACAATTTAAAACAGATACACCAGTTGTGATTCAGTCTCACAGCATGAAACCTTAATTTATGGTACATGGAGGCATGGTTACTTATATGCCTACGAGTTAGGTGCCAAAGTTACAATTAGAAAGAAAATACAATCAAATGCAGACAATAGAGACTAGATGGTGTTTCAGGTAGCATGTGTCTTTTTTAGGTGACTGGACTGGTTTTAAGGTTGTCTTGACATGCTTTGCAGTAACTGTAGTGAGATCTCAGTCATATGACACCTTGGACACCTAAACTGAGACACTTCAGATGTCTTAATTTGTAGATAAATCTCAACCATGCATCTAAAAAACAGGGCATAATAATTACATATTGGAATAACATAATAAAGGGGGCAGTTGTAAAGGCCCCCTTGTTGTAGGAGCAAAACCAGATGCTGTGTTTGGGTGCTATTCCTCTCTTCCATAGTAATGCAGTATGCTTTCATCTGGAAACCCAAACTTGCCTTTGAGTATATGAAACTGCAGGCTCATACAGAAAAGCAGGTAAAAGAGTCTTGGTGTTGTCTCCTACAAAGGAATGAACCTTATCTCAGGGGTGGCTTTACTGGGCAAAGTATCTAACTCAACTATGGTATTGAAGAAATTTTTGTCATGCAATAAATGAGCTACTGGACAGACTTCCTGTCCTTACACCCCTCTCTAATGGCACTGACCAGCTTAGTTCAACCTCAAGCATATTCACAGAAGCATAGGATCATAGAATACGGTGAGTTGGAAGGGAACCATCAGTATCACCGCGTTCAGCTCCTGGCCCTTCACAGGACACCCCAAGAGTCACACTGCCTGAGAACACTGTCCAAATGCTTCTTGAACTCTCTCAGGCTTGGTGCTGTGACCACTTCCCTGGGGAGTCTGTTCCAGTGCCCAACAGTCCTCTGGGTTAAAAGCCTTTTCCTGATATCCAGCCTAAACCTCCCCGACAGCTTCATGCCATTCTCTTAGGCCCTGTCACTGGGCACCCCAGAGAGGAGATCAGTGCCTGCCCCTCCTCTTCCCCTCATGATGAAGCAGCAGACTGCAATGAGGTCTCCCCTCAATCTCCTTTTCTCCAGGCTGAACTGACCAAGTGACCTCAGCTGCCCCTCATATAGCTTCACTTCCAACCCTTCATCATCCTTGTGGCTCTCCTTTGGATGGTCCCAACAGCTTAATAGCTTTTATATATTGTGGCACCCAAAAACTGTCCCCAGCACTCGAGGTGAGGCCGCCCCAGTGCAGAGCAGAGCGGGACAATCCCCTCCCTTGCCCAGCTGGTGATGTTGTGCCTGATGCCCCCCAGGACAGGGTTGGCCTCCTGGCTGCCAGGGCACTGCTGACTCATGTTCAACTGGCCATTGACCAGGGGACCCAGGTCTCTTTCCACAGTGCTCTCTCCAACTTCTTGTTCCCTGGTCTATACACACAACCAGGGTTGCCCCATACCAGGTGCAGAATCAGGCACTTGCCTTTGTTAAATTTCATGTACCTCCACAGCTTAATTCAGTTTAAAAAGAAGCAACAGTGGAAAACCAAGCAGAATGCATTTTAAACTTTGCCATAACAATATTCAAATTCACTTTTTCCTAGAACAAACATTAAACAGATTTTCCAAGTACATTTTCTTTTCTGGGGATGAAACACGGCTCCAAAGCAGACACTGCTTTTTATCTGTTTTTATCTGACTCTTTTTATCAGAAATGGATCTGAAACCCATAGGAAACATTCATTAATTACAGCCAACCACCAACCTAGCACATCTGCAGTATCTTTGTTTAGCTCAGCAGGATTCAAAGGCTGCATTTCCTTTAGTAGTACCAGGTTTAATCACTCCACTCTGAGGCTGAGCAAGCAGCATTGCATTTTTTTAACCACTGAGCTACTAGAAAGAAATATCAGTATTTTCAAACAAACAAAAAAAAGTTATTGTATGATTTGCATGCATGTGTACTAGTCTTTAATAAATCATTAAGTTTTAAGTCGTTCTGCAAAGTGAATCAGGTAATTATTTTTCTTGTTAAGGAGTGTATATGAACTTTTATTCAAACAAATGCAAATAAAAATATCCTATATTCTGTTGATGATGTGGTCTTGTACTGGTGAAGAATTACATGAATGTTTCCACAGAAGTCATACTGCCAACTTCAGCACTGAAGTGTTCAGCTAGATGAGTAAGAGACAGACTGTAATTTAATTTTCCTTTCTTTTTTACATTAATACAAGTAAAACCTGTTGGCTTATAGTCTACCAAACTCTCCTATGATGAAAATTAACAATATAAGCAGTTTTGGTTAGACACCAAAAGTGATACATTTTGTCAAATGAAAATATTTTTGGAAATCCTAAGTGCCTACAAAAGAAGGATTTAGAGAAAATGCCAACTCACATGTAATTGCAGTGCAACCATGCATTTTCTATGGCATTTAAGCAATGCTATCTCCCAAAATGAATAGCACTGAATGGTTTATGGGACATAGTGAAAAATAACTCATTCTCCTTTAAAAAAGCTTTTGCAAAACATCCTTCCTCTCCAGTTTAATTAAAGCCATCTAAATCTCAGTCTTTCCTTTTTATTTGTTCACATTATTTATTTAATGGTGAAATCTTTTATTTATGTGGGGTTGTGCAGGTAATTTATTTATAACAGAGGTTATTTAACTGGACTAGCAGTGAATTGTGCATGAGATCACCTGTGTCCATAGGCAACTCAACTGAAGTGATTCAGATCCCATCGAAATGCAGTCAGCCTTTGAGCTGTGACTTTAGGCACAGCAATTGGATTTTCCTTTTTATAAAGGGTTAAAAGAGGGTTCCAGTGCAGAGGATGCCATGTTCTCTAGATGTGTGTTGTCCATTTGTTGTTTACAAGTTACAGATTTGTTAATTCTCATCACTTATACTAAAAATTTTCTTAAGGGCAAGAGGAACACACCTCATATGCAAACCCAAGAATTTACTGGCAGCTTAATTAGTCTTAGAAACCTGATCCATTCTTTTTGACCTAGTTGCAAAGATACTAAAATTTTATTACATACATAATATGGCATAAAATGTAGTATGATGTATTGCATACTTATAATTACACACAATTCAAATTATGGATATCCAAACTTTCATGTTTTTGATGTTTTGTTGACCTTCTTAAGGTCAAAAGCTTGGTGGAGGGCAGGGGAGGGCTGAAATGAAGAGATGCAGGGAAGAGGAGGAAAGAAGGGGAGCCTGCAGTATCCAGAGAATTTTTCCAGGAGGATAGCAATATGCATGGTTCCCTCCTCCTCACTTAGAGTAATTTTTACCTTTGATAACATGTTCTACACACCTTGTTTTTTCTTCATTATTCAGCAAGACCACAGAGCAAGTCAATTTGCTGTTAGGTTTTGTTTGTTTGTTTGTTTGTTTTTTACTGCTTTTGGTAAATCTGCTTCTGGTATAACAAACTTGCCAAGGTTTCATTCCTTTGCTGGTCACTGGAGAGCTGCTTACAGCCCAGAGTCTCCAGTATAAATCTATGCCTGTGTTTTTAAGACCTGTGTCCGTCACCCTGTGCCTTTACTTCTCTGTGCTGCAGCTCCTTATAGCGTTACAGGTAATTCGTTCCATGCATAATTAACACTATTTATTGTGTACTAATTGCAGAAAAAATCAATAATCATCACAACCACACAATCATAGAGAGCTAAAAAAATACCAAAAAAATTAGGTGATAGTCATCTGGTCATTAGATAAGTAGTGCTGAAAGCTAAGACAAATCTCCAGGAAGGCCAAGGTAGAGCCTAGGGGAAAATCTGTGGCCTATTACAAGCAAAAATGTCCTCAAATTTATTGGGCTACAAGGTTACATATGTTGTTTGAAGAGACAAAAATAAACTTAGCTGGTGGTTTCTAGGACAGAAAAAAAAATCAGTGACAGATTTCTACAGCAAAAGTGCATCTAGAATCTACCTCTGAACACCATATGTGAGATAAAGCTGACAGTAACATGCTTGAAGTTAAGTCTGCTGTGATTGGATTATGCATCCATGTAAGATCCAGGAAATTATGTAAGTCACCTACATACTGATATATACAAGGAGGTATTTGTATGTCTAGTTGACTGTATTATACTTCAGAGTAACAAGATGCACACCCATAATATTTTCAGGCACATCCCAGTCTTCCCCTAAGCCTTTTGACCCATCTGCTCAGCTGAAAAATCCAACTGACCAAATCCCCAAAGCAAAAACCTAGAAAAACATTTTGAGCCCTGGCTTCAGAAGTCTCAAACACAACTTGCTCTTCTAATCTTCTGTTTGGTCCCATATAGTCACCACAAATCCAGACCAGTTCATTTCACTGCAAGATGCCACTTGAATGATGTATAAGTTTTCATTGGGATGGTGCTGTGCAGGACCAGAAGTCAGACTCAATGATCCTTGTGGGTCCCTCCCATCTCAGCTGACTCTGTGATTTTTGATTCTACAATGTGACAGGCAAAATATACAATTTTTCATACAAAGTTTTTTCTATCTTGATCACTACACATTGATACTATCATGTAATTTTTTCCATGTATGAGTACTTCCCTCCTGCTGTTTTAACTACCTTCCATCTACATCCATATCTATTTTCATTGCTTACTTATAAAATTTTAAAACAGGTCCACGCTAAGCTAGGTCTGGGATTAAAATATTTATGGATGTTGCATAGGTGTCATGGGAACCAAAAAAGGAAATTGTGATTTGTATATCCACTGGGTTGCTAAGCAAATAAGCATCTTTTCGTTTACAGACTGGATGACTGCAGGAGATTTAGGGAAGATGCAATCCTTATAGGAAGGAAACCCATAGGTCATCAGGTATGAATAAATTAAAATAAGTTCCCTGAAAGCTTTCTGTTTGAATGCAGGGAAGGACTGGTTAAAAACAAACAAACAAACAAAAAAACACAAAAAAAGCCCCCAGAAACAACAAAAACAAAAAACCAGGACGTGTCCACTGCAAAACCCCTAACTCATTATATCAAGTTGTTCCTTACTTTACTCATACCATATGAAAGAATCAGTTTATTTTCACATTGTAGTATTGCCCTTCATAATACAGGATTTCACAAGAGTTGATCTTTAAAAAGTGAATAGGGACCCAAAATTATTGAAAGGAAAAGTCCTTCACATTCAAGACAGATATGTCTAGCAGATTTCAGCTTCTAACCAAACTGTTGATATGGCAACAAAATACATTCATAGTTCAAAGACAGAATTGATAGTGTGAGATATATTGTATATTCATATTCAGAAATACATTTTGAAGCCTCTGTTATTTGATTAGTTTCAAAAGCAAATGCTCTTTGGTATATATTTTCCAAGCCAAACAGATCTGATAAAATTCTTCCAAAAATTATTATAAATAATTACCACTCCCTCAAAAGCAGTAAGAAAAGATAGAGTTTTCTGATCAGTCCCACATAATTTAAGTTGCTCTTGTTTGTGAACAGAATTTATATATTGTTTTGCTTCTCTGTCTGTCACAGTTTCTGAAATTTCACTGCGGGGGATTCTGACATTAAAGTAGCAACATATCAGGTACAACAAAAACACTGATACCTTATAAGTGCAAATATATAATTTAAAGTATAAAACAAGAATGGTATTAATGAAAAACAGTCCTTACCTCAAAATAGTATGTGTTACAGACTGACATGGAAAATCATTTTTATATAATAAAGCAAGAGGCTCATCTAGATGTTCTGAGATAAATGATACATAGGGCAGTCATCTCCAGGCTCCATTCATCTATCTAGCTTACTCATTCTGTCTTAAACATGCTGAGAAGCAAGATGTCAGAAGTGTCATCGAGGTATCATTTAGGTCTTTGACATGGAAGAACATCGGGCATTTTATTGCTTATAGCTGTACCAAGAGCACATACCGACAGATGCAAGGAAGCTGGGCTCATTTTCACCATACAAAGTTAAAAGGCACATCTCTGATGCACTCCAGATGTTGATCGTAGCCCAAAGCACCCATCAGTCCTGAGCAGAGGACACCCATCACCCTGCTTGGCTGGAACTATACTGTCCTATTTTTGATAACTTTCCAAAAGCCTGGTGCTACATGGGTAACTATATTTTCTTGTTGATATATGAGAGCAGTTGGAAACATAAAATACCAAATACAACATCTGAGTTCTGCTGATAGAATGGCCAGGCATTTAAATCTGTGAGGTGCATCTATCATGTCCTTGTATGCTGGTCAAAGGAACCCCCAAATTGTCAACTGTACTCTTTACTTAAACAACTAATCATGCCTGCACTGTTTTTTTTACTGGAAGCCACTTTTACTTTTTATATTTGTATTATTAGTGCCATAAAAGGTAACCCCATGCTAATCACACATCACGCTATGCCCTCTCCAGCTGTTGTTTGTGCAGTGTGAAGATGTCTTCGCAGATAAGTTACTAAAGCATATTAGATCAAACAGTCAATGTGAATTTGCTTTGTAGATTACTGATGGAAAAACTCGAACAAAACCAGCAAAAGATGCAGTTTGTGGTACTTGGCAAGATAATGTAGTGTGTGAAGGCAATGCATCTTCAGAGAAAACAAACAAATCAACAACAGCCATTTCATCACTTTCAGAATTCATTAGCTCAAAGGAATTTAATTTCAATTCCTGTATACGCTCAGTACAGCAGAATGTGCGTGTGCATGTATGTGTTCCAGCAAGCTTTCTGGTAGATTCACTTGGCACCACACTCTGCAATTTAGCAGAAAGCCAAAAGCTTAACTAAAATTCTCTGATACAAGACCTTTCTTTATCAAATCACATTTTAACTTTATTATGCCATAGGATGTTTCTGACCAGCCAACAAATCTCATTTGCTGTGGCAAAAATCATATTTTTATTTAGAAACAAATTTACTTTGGCCAAGTTAGTTACTGTATTTGACTCCACTTTGTATCAATCTGTATGTCCAGCAACCTGTCTTCTTCAGATTTCAGAGGTCTTACTAAGGTCTTGCAATACTAATTGAAAAAAACCAAGAAATTTCTAACTCTTAAAAAGAGTTAAAACTGTTTTCAGTAATGTTTACATGTTTGAGTGCAAATACAATGCTGGAAAGCTGAAGGAATAATAAACTCCATGTGCAATGCTAATTATCTTACATTAAAGAACAATATCACTTTTATCTTTTCTTACATCCTCCTTACACCAGAACTCCGCATTTTTCAGATCACTGTAATGAATTCTTTTCCTAACGGATATTCAGCACTAAGTCATTGATACTAATTTGTTTCAGTAACAAATGAATTCCAGAAGTACCACAACTAACCAAGCACTGATTCACTATCTAGCTGGTTTCTGCATTTCTACACAGACCCCCAGTGAATAACCACAGACCCTCAACTTGGCACTTCCTTCCTTTGACCTCAGACTCAGCAGAAGTCCCTCTGGCCCCATCCATGCTGACTGCCTGGCCAGGAAGCAAAAGAGGCAACTTCAGCTCTCATGGAGCTAAGGAACACCACTTTGGGGTTTCCCCTCTGCACAGATGTCAGTTGTGGTAAGACTGATACAAACTTTAATTCTGAAGAACTTTACTTGTCTGCCAAATCTGTTTGAAATTGGCCAACAATCTTGATACTTATTCTTTTTTATACTTTTTTTTCCTGTAGAGGCTAGGGTAAGGGAAAGTGAATTTTGACCAGATTCATTCCCTTTCAAGCTCATTTTCAGAATTAAAATTTTAATAACTAGGAATTCAGATGTTCATCTCTTCCAGATTTAGCCTTGCCAGTAGAATTTCTGATTGTCCATAAAGTAAAAGTTATACTACATTATTAAAGAATGCACTCAGAAGGTTTTTTTTTTTCCCCCTCTTATTTTTTTCCCTCATGAAAGGGAACTGTGTGTTAAATTTAAAAGCATTCCAGCAAGACTGTGAAATAAGAACTTCAGCAAGCTTAGAAATGTGCAATCATTCTTGCTACTGAAATGTCCCGGATTCTTAAGCTTCCCTGGGACACAGCCAACTCCTATTAGTATTATTAGTAGTAGTAATATTTAAAGACAAATGGATGACAGACTTTTTTTTTTTTTTTTTACATTTCTCACCATAATTCAGAATTGTAGCTTTTTATAGAATTTTTTTACATGGTATTTGTTATTACTGACTGATAGTACGTCTCTTGCCAATACCAAGTACTTAAATTCAGAACCTAGTTGTATATCTATACTTTTGTCTTCAAATCCACACTTTTTTCCTATGATGGGAGGGAGCATTAAATTAAAACAAAGAAACAAAAAGACTCAATATAATGGCTGGGAAACAAGTAAATATTTATGTTAGAGATAGTTATCTCGGTGCTTTCAAATAATTTCTTTCTTAAAAAATCAATATCCATAAGAACTGGATAATTTATAGAACAGGTAATGAGATGTGAAAACTTCTATCAGTACTTAGATCCAGCCATACAACTGAAAATAAAAATTACTGAGATCACCATACCAATGAGTGTCTGTTATTGAATGTTTACTGATGAAAATCCAGTTTCTCATTAAAAAAAAGAAGTCCCATTGGAACACAAATGTAGTTCACATATCATTTGTATCACTGTTCAGGAGACAGACAGTTGTCTTTTTTCATTTAGAGCACTACATCTATTCAGCCTGTAAAGGATGTAGATTTTTGCTGTTTTCCCTTTAGTATGTTATGCAAAAACTAACTTCCTTTTTTTCCCAAAAATAATTTAAAAAATTATTAATACATTCCAGTTAGATAGTACACATTTGTCCCTTATGATCTTCCTTATACAACCATAGTAGCTTTTAACTTTCAGCATATTTTTACCTCAGGACAACTGAGGCAAATATGCACTCACAATCAGTATTCCTAGATAACGCCTGGATACACAGATCTTCTAACCTATAAAACACCAGCAAAACGTTAACACTTTAATTCCCAAATCCCTCCTGCAGAGAAACAAAGACAAGAAAGCATTACAATGTCCATTACACAGACTACAAAAAGACCAGACACTTGCAGGGGTCTTTTGTTCAGGGCAACAAAGTAGAAATAATAGCGAGAAACCAGCATTTTCTTGCTATCAAGCTTTAGATAAAGATTACAACTTCCCTTCATTGAGATGAAAACAACATATACTCCCCAGTTTGCACTCAGAAAAATTAGTCAAAGAGAAGTAGCAGCACAATCCTTACAATTCCTGGTTAAAAATAGGCCAATAATGCAGCCCATGGCCTGATACAACAGGAGTCGTTGAACCTTATTTTTTCAAAGCATGCTGGAAAAAACAAACAGGTGTTTGGTCTGATGGGAATTAGGATGAAATGCAACACTTGTTTCTGTTCTCTTAGTAACTCTTACTTCATAATTTTTGGTGACCCATCTTAATTGACCCTAAACCTTTCAAAAGTCAGCTGTATTAGAAATGCCAAGAAATTATTCAAAACCATTCAGTACTAATTCAGTAGCAGCTGACCACAAACACAAAATTCAGGATTCAGATAGTTTGTCTTAGTTCTCAGTCTGATCTGAAATAATAGAAATCATGGTTGCCACAGACTTTTAACCTTTTAAGTAAGTACAAGCCACAGAGTGTAAACATAACCCAAAACATAGTCTCTGAAGAATATGTATTCTGATACATTAAAAGGTTAAAAAAAAGTCATTTGATTGCATGTGTTGTCCACTACTTAAGTGCTCTACCCTACCATACACAAAACACTTGCCAGACTGCAAGACATAAATATACTTTCTTTATGAATCTAACATGCATTTAGCCAGGCCTGATCATTGCCAGGAGCTGTTCATGAAATTTGGTCAGCAAGGCATGGTAAACAGTCTTTACTTCACCATAACTTACAATGACAAATCTGTGTCTGTATTTCCAGCACAGCATTGCAATCTCTTCCTCACCACACACTCTGAGACACCTGGCAGATTCTCTGGGCTCAGCAAGCCTCGTCAGGCCCTGCTTCTGCATAATGGTCTGGTGAAAAGGGAAAGCTAGGGAACAACTGCTGCACAGTAATTGCAACTGCAAAAGAAACCGATAGTTATGTAAACCTCGGTGCTTGAGTCTCTGACAGGCTCACTCCATTATTAGAACATTTTAATTAGCATATGCTCTCTTATTTTCTCTCTGCTCCTCTTCTTGGCACATAGGGAAAAAGAACATGAAAATAAGTGTTAATTCACCTTATAAATTAACATTTACCCAATGGGGGAGGCATTCTTAAAATATTTTTGGGTTGAGTAACTTCGTAATATATAAACCTAACCCTAGCCTCATAGTTATATTAAATAATCAACCAATAAGAATCTTGTCTCAAATATCAATTGTAATGTGTTGATGAACAGGGTTTTTCATTTTGATACAGCTGTGGAGTGTGTCAGTTGGTAATCAAGAAAGTGTTTAGCAAGATTTTCTTACTTGCATTGAATTCCAATAAAGACAGGCGGTGCCTGATGAGACATCAAGAAGGAAGATGGAAGAAAGGAAATTTAGCAGATGAGAAGTCCTGAACTGAGAACACAGACAAAAAAACCTGTCCCTAGGGGTGTTGAGCAGTTCAGAAAGCTCTCCTGCACTGCTAAAATCCAGACTAGTATGACCTAGTGTGACACTGATTAAATGGAAAAAGAAGGAAAGAGAAGTGCTGGCTTTCCTTCTCAAGGTAGAAGAGAATTATTCAGAAGTATTTGTAAACCAGTCATATGTGCCCACGAAATATATATTTTGGCTCTAGCAGCGCAAAGAGAACTGTTCCTTGCGTCCTGCAGAGAACCAAAACAGGGACAGGAGACCTTGCCTGAGAGATGTGGAATCTGGAAAGTCTCTAACTGGCACCTCAGCCACTGATACTTAAAATGGCATCAGCAGATTTAATGCAGTTGGCAGCCTGGAATATACAACTGCTTACTACAGAGAGATGATGACACTGATAGCATGCTGTCTTTGTTGTAAATACCACCCTTTGCTCCTCAAAACACAGGGCTGCTATTTACATGTTAGTTGCAGCCAAGGTTCCGTTCCTCGCATAGGTCAGAGCAAAGATTACTTAATTACATACTTCTATGAAAGAAAATCACTGATTCACATCTGGCTTTGTTTTAAAATTTATCCCCCTCTCATCCAGCTGTATCAATTGCATTAAGCATGCCTAGTCTGAGTGCTGGTGTAAATGAAAAGTACATAATCTAATTTTGTAACACTAACAATAGGTTCAGGAAATGAGTCTTATTTTAAGTTGAAAAGTTAGATTCTGTTCTGCTTAATTTGCAATGTGTATTTATACAAGCGAATGCAGTTGTAAAGCCCGATTGCTGTTCTATTATCACAAATATGATAGTGTCCTTAACTTCAATATAGATAAAAACCCAATCATAAATCTAGGTCCTGTTTTCTCTCTAAAATAGCCCAAAGATTTCTTCTGACATTCATTCCCTTTGAGAAACTTTAAACACTAATTTTTAGAAGCCAGTATATATTGACAATAACTTCGTTCATTCTTTGCTGCCCTACTAAATGTTATTCTGTGCCACTTCTTAAGCTGTAATGGAATTTTAGTGCTTACATTTTATATTAGTAAATAACTATTTAGTAGTTCAGAATAAAACATTAAATTATAAGTGCATACTGTTGGAATGACAATTTAAAACCAGAGCCTAATTCATGTTTGCTGCCTTTTTTAAGTAAATCTATGCAGAACAAGAAATTGTGCCTGCCCTTGTCCATACAACCTCAGTAAGAAATATGAGGACAAAAGTGGAAAGCCTACATGGGAGGAACCACCTCATATCCCAGAGGGCCAAAGTGATCTAGGATAAAAAAATTCCTACACCAAAAGGTGACCTACAGCTCTCATTTACTTTAACAGGGACCTCTCTATTAGCCAGGGGTAAGAGAAATGAGGTTATTGTCTCTTTACTGACAAAATTCCTCCTTTCTCAGCAACAGAAGGGATGGTGCCAGCACAGGATCATTTTCTGTTCTGTAAGGTAGAAGTGTTTCACAAAAACCCTGCTTGTTTCTTTCTGTGTACATGCTTTCTAACCTCCTTATCTGATACTGGAATTCCTGGATTTCTCTTGCATGACTTTCCGTATATCTTATCCCTGTAGCCAATGGAGCAGGGGAGCAGGGAGACAGGGGGATGGACAGACCAAGAGGTGCCTTTAGAGGTCAACTTGGCCACGAGCTCAGCATGACTGGTCTCCTTGCTCTGGTACTGGAGGTAGATCCTAACCTCTAAAAGGAGGACTGGTGAAGCTGGACAACCTCCTCTTTGGGTCTTTCCGCCTTTTGCTGATAGAGNTGTTCCTTCTGTGTTCTCATGCATGTATTTTTAAGAGTATTGATAAGAGAAGTCAGCAGCTAAGCCGCATACCTTATTCCCTATCTCTCAAGGCAGCCTCAGACAGAAGCTTTGTATTTTCACAGCACTGCTTCATGCTATTACAGAACACTCCCTTCTGGCATTTTGGCCAAAGACATCTTCTAGATAACTTTGTCAAAGATCAACACATTCCTTAAGGATAAAGAGAAAGCTGATGT
>VYZT01025670.1:0-12494 GCA_013400735.1 Pomatostomus ruficeps
CCCTTGCACTGTTGGTGGGATGGGGGGAGAGGTGGGGAGGGAAAAGACCAGTTGTTTTAAAGGTTTAGTTTATTTCTCATATCCTCCTTCTAACTCAGGTAGTAATAAATTTCACTTTGCAACTTAAGTGGAACCCAGGTTGTCCTTGGAGCGTTTTCTCCCAGTTCCTTATCTCAGCTCATGGACTCTTGTGTTAATTATTTTCTTTTCTTTTCTTCCCCCACTCCTTCCCTCCTCTGCCCAGCTGTGGCAGGGGAGGGAACAAGTGAGCGGCTGCCCTGGGTGCCTGGCACTTAGCCAAGATCAAACCAAACATCTTATCTTCCCAGGAACCTTCACACTGTATTAGCCATTTGCCAGCTGTCTGGTGTTGACGTAGTCTTTAGCAAGAGGTTATGTATTCTGCAGTTTGCAATTCAGCTTCTTCACCTTGAAATGCATTTATAAACACTGGCTGATATTTCCTCCCTTATTTGTTTTTACCATATTCTCTTTTACTGCAAAACCAATATAGGATAGGTATTCAAACCAGCCAACCTTTTCTTCTTTATGGGGTACTTGGTGAAAGATGTAAAATCAGGACTCAAGGCCTTGAGGTCTTCATCACATCTGTCACTTGATTATATAGATGCTGTCCGTCTATTAGCCAAATTCTTAAGTCATTTGGTTTTGGCAATGCCCAAGACTAAAATCTTACATGTAATGATCAGCTAAGCACCCAGCTCATGTCTGTATCTGCCTAGAACTGATTTTAAGTATTTTTTCTTTATCTGTCTCACCATCATGGCCAACTCCACTTGACATTTTTGCAACTTGCTGTATAATTTCTTTCCTTCCCTCACTGATCTTTTCAAAAGAGAGGTGTTGCTACCTCTTTCCATAAATTCACTTATTTAATAACCTTAGGAGCTAGAAGTGTCCCCTAGTATGTGAGAGACTATGCTATAGATCTCTTCGATGTGATAAAATTTTAAATCCCGCTGAGCAGGATCTCTAATTGCCAGAATATAGGGTAAGGTTTTTTCAATTACTCTTACTGTTGAACAGAATAATTAAATAGCCACTGCAAAGCTCTTCAGACTGATGGCTGCGGAAGTCATTTGGGACTTGGAAACCTGGATTCCAATCCCTGTACTAATGAGTGTTTAAAGTTCATTCTATTAAGAGTTTTATTTCACAAAACCCTTTAGGTTAGTGGCTAAAGCAGGGAGCTAGGAGATGCACATTAAAACTCATCAAGCAGAAGAAGATATTGACCCCATTTGTTCTGCAGCTTGGGCATGTGCTGAGCAGGCAAAACATTGCACGGGCACTCCTCCATCCTGGTCATCCTTCCTTCATCTCCTCTCCATTTTTGCAGGGAGCGGTGACGAATTATGTGCCCCAGGAAAAAGTTTGAAAGTGGAATCTATCTTGGGTACTGTATGGTAGTATCTTCCTTCCCTGAAGTGCCATCATCCCTCACATTGCAGTTGCCTGCTGGCTAGATCAAGTTCAGGTGTTGCTTCTCTGTTTTACCATTAGATGATCAACTTTTCCAGTATATTAGGTAAAGTTTCACGCTGTAATCAGCTGGTAGAGGGTCTCTATTATATTAGTAGCTAGACACCCAAGAACAGTTATAGTGCTGAGAAATATAGCATTTACAACTGCAGTTGATGTGGTCCACAGCTTTTGAGCCTCTAATTCAGGTCACAGAGGTCAAGTGATGCTCTGTGGAGCAAGGTGGGTATTCAGAAGTGAGAAGTTTCTCGGATTAACAATTTTAAGTACATGTGATTTATATCCTAGTATAATAGAGTTCATAATTTTATGAAATTATTGTAAAGATGTACTCAGATGAGAGACAATGTAAACCATGATTAAGAAACCCATCTACTAGGAAATTTTCAGGAAGCAGAAACTTACAGTATGCAAGCTACTGAGCAGCTATTCAAAAGAGGCAAATCTTGAAATGAGAAGGGTGTTCTAGGATACGTAATACTTGCCTACCTTAAATGAGCACTTTTTCCAATTAAATTCTAAAAGAAAATGCAGTTACAAAGATAAGATTGCAAATTAATCCTAATTTGGATTCTCTTCTAATAGTTCCTTCTTTTGCCAGTGGTCTTGCATGCTTCACTGATCCTTTATAATCTCTCAAGTATCTGGATTATTATTACAACTTTATCCCAGTTTGATGATACATTAGTGCTCAATTGGCTCACTGGAAAAAATTAACTGGAGACAGGCAATTTACTGGTCAAAAATCACCCCTTAAAAACTTTGCTCTTGAGATGTCTTGTGCATGCAGGGATTCAGAGAAAATTAAAAGGATTTTTTATCAAGTTATAAAAATGCTGATATCTCCCTTGCCAAACAAGAATAATTTTACTTAGATTATTGTAAAATGTGGATCTTTACATCCATGATTGATGGAAACAGTATTGCAAAAAATATTATTCCTAAATGCAGGAGCTGTGGAGAAAAAATGCAAGCAGTTAATTCATGTTTATGCATTATTAGTGACTGCTTATTTAGCGTTAAATGCCTGTTGTTGTTTTCTATCTTAAAATTCATCAGTGATCTCATTCCTTCATATTCTTTCAGTTAGTCAAAATGAGCAGGATTCTCTTTAGTGAAACAGATTTAAAGGGATGACTTTAGCATAAGAAATTTCTAGAATTACACAAAATTTTTATTAGGTAATTATATTCCTGGAGATTCCTAGAAAGCTATATTGTGTCAGGCAACTATACAAACCTAAACTAAGGGTTTGCTTTCTGTAGGAAGTAGACATAGTCTTATTCTTTGAGTCTCCTTGCCTGTTTTATTCATGAACAGGTTCACACAATAAATATATTTATGCAATCACTTTACACAGAAATACAAGAGTACTACAGCAGCTGGACAAACTCAGTAATATTGTGCACATTTCTTCAAATTTCTCCTTGAAAGTTCTTCTCATCTAGCATGTCTTATTTGTGTCCACTGTGATACTGTTATTGAGAAAGTATTCTCCAGTTTTCCAGGACATGTGATTTCATTATTAAATGCCTATTTTCATATATTTTCTTTCTTCCCAAATTAGCATAATTCCAGTAATCTACTTTTAATGTTTCTTACTGATATTATTTTAGAAAAAGTCTTTATACCCAGGGGAATAACCTGAGCTTGCATTGGCACTGTGACACTATTTTCTTTAGGCCTGGAACACTTTTCTTCTGCCTTGTATTGAAAAATAAAGTCTTATACTAGAAATAACTAAGAGTACCAAATCTGTTAGCCCAATAGTAATTGGCTTTGTTTTCAGAATTCTTAAGTACCTGATATAATTGTTAGTTTGGCAAAATATATCAGTCAAGAAGTTCCAAAAGATCTGTCACACCACCTCCAAGAGTTTGACATAACTTGCAGAGTACCTGAGTCATATTCTTCACAGGTATAACAGAATCAAATCTGTCCCCTTGACTGCAGTGTTCTCTGACAAGTACATTTAAAAAAACTTTAACATTCATAAGCCTCCTGAAAGTAAACCGGGTTAATCTTTGCTCATTCCTTAACAGGATATAGGATGTTAAGAGTGAGCGTATCATTACTAATTCTGTGTTCTTTGCTTGGACTTTGGAGATAAGCTTGGTTTCAACAAATGACATAAAACAAGAAACCTTAGGAAGCTACTGCTTAATGTAGCCATAAATGAAGATTTTTTAATGTTCTTTTACAGAGTCACCTGTGGTAGGAATATTGCACATCACTGCAGGTAGCTCAGTGAACAGCTTCAGTGTGCTGTCACAGACAAAGATGCATATAAAAGTAATAGGATGAAGACTAATAAGAATAGCTTAATTTCTTTGAAGACACTGCAGTAGTCCTCTGCTCTGAAATGCTGTCCTGGGCATTCCTTTTCAAGAAGGGTGTTGCAGTTCTAAAGGTAGCTAAGAAATGGATAATTTCCATTGGCCAGGCATAGAAAACACTTGTGAAAGAAAAAACTGCATGGACTTCTCACTTCTTAACTTTTTTGAGTGACCTTCTCTTGTAAAACACAATGTTATAAGACAGTTGGTTGGGTTTTTTTTTTAATAAAAGGGCCTAAAAATAAAACGCAACAAGAACAAAAGGAGTAAGACCAGTGTCTTCTTTCTCTTACCAGAAAAGTTGGCAGCAAGTAAATGAAATATTAGAAACAGGATTATTCAAAATTTATAATGGTATTCTTTTTTTTCTAAAATACGAACCTTTGCAAATTACTGTCTTGGTAAATCAGATGTCTAAACTCAGAGAGATTAGAAGGTGGATGGGGTATCAATTTAAATTTGTAACTAGTGTTTCAAATAAGAGACCTTGGGAGAGGGATCCAACCTATTATCTCATAGCAATCACTGCTAAAACTGCTATGGGGCACAGCTGTGACCAGACAGGTCTGTGCACCCTGACAGCCTGCTGCATGCTGAAGGTGCACTGGAAACATGCTTCTAGCAGCAGCAGAGCTGCTTCCTTGCTCCTCAGGGACTGATCCAGCCACACCAGTCAGCAGGCTTCTGCCACCCACAGCACTTAAAGTCAGGGTGAACATATCCCCTGGCAAGGGGAATGGGTTGTCTCCAATCCACTGCCAAGTCCTGAGCGCTATCCATATACAAAATCTCAGATTAGCTCCCATCAGGGAGAGGATGCTTGCCTAAACTTGTGGTCTAGGCACTGCCTTCTACCACAGATTACAAAGAGGGGCAGTCCTGGTGCTCACAGGCCTTATCTGCTTTCTGTAGCTGAGACGAAGGACATTTCAGCCATCTTCAGCATCTGCTGAGGACCTAGATCAAGCTTGTAAAAATGACAAGATCTTTTCACTAGTAGGACTATTCTTAAAAGACCAAGTACTTTACGCCAGTAGGCCAGTTTTCACTGCTTAGGGGTTAGGCTAAAATGGTATTTGTATTCTGCATAGATAAAATCTGTTCCCAGAATTTATTGCTGGCATTTAATTCCTGACATTCTTGCATTTTAAGAAATTCAGTGATGGCGACACTCAAACTGAGACAATTTTTTTGTATGTATATTGTACCTCTGGCCAAAACATCACCTCTACTTCTTTTAACTACACTTTTCAATTCCCGTGTCTCCAATTTTTTTTTTTTTTTTAACATCTGCTATCACATCTATTTTGGAATTTCAGCTTTTTTTATCCCTCATTATCATTCTTTCCACCTCACATAGTCCATCTCTATAGTTCCTGTATTTCTTCACAATGACTGCTGTCTTGTTTTCATTTCTAGCTCTGCTGCCATGAGTTACTTTCGTATTACAAATCAGAGACCAGCAAGCAATACTGATCCACTTGAATGGCTTTTACCTGCTTACAAGGAAATTGTTTATGAGCATACTAGGGGGCATTTTCATGCAAGTTCACACTTTGCATCATAATAAACAGAAATTACACTCTTCCCTCCAGTTCAGGACTGTGCAATCACTTCCAGTGATTTAGCATGCAACTTCCCAGCCTGCTTGCAGCTGCGTTACTACTTAAGTACACAAGCAGATACAAACATATTGGCAGAGTTTGTCCCTACCATAAAGCAGCCACCCTTCTGCAAATGTGGATCACTACATTCCATTAGAAAATGACACCTACAATTGTATGTCCTGTTATTAATCCCTCCGGTATTTCACTTGCTGTAGCTTTATCATCCTCACCTGGAATCTGCAATTACGTCTGCCAACTACACCTTCTAGGACAGTTTTCAAAGTAAGCCTTTGGACTACATCTACAAAATATGTTTACACGTGCAAAGAGATACTTTTGTGGAAAGACATGAGCAAACATTAGCTGGCATATCCATTTGATCTGTGCAAATACTTGCCTGTAGAAATAAAAGCATTACACTCAAAACAGTTGAACAAGACTAGAAGGAGCAAAACCGTGAATAGTTCCACAGTGTAATTAGGTAATGTAGGTTCACATCAAAATAGGTTTAGGTTATTTATGCCTGATGAAACCAGAAACTGAAAGTGGTTTTGTGGCTGCAAATAAAAGGAAAATAAACACATAATTTCATAGCAGATATCATTATTCTCGTCCTTATTCAGTAATCCTGCTAGACTAAGCCACTCAGTACCTTGTAAATTTTCAATTTCTTCTGTATTTGTTTGGGAGATCCAGCCCTGCGGGACAGTTAAAAGTGGTCTGAACAGGGACATTCTTGTGCCACCCTTTTGGTATCTTTCTGCATTGGATAGATAGCTATTCACCAGTGCAGGAGCAGAAAGGACAGTGCACACCTGCAAGTTGTAGCTGCCAGACCTCAAAGGCATGAATGCATTCTGTGATTTGTCTGGTTTAACATGAAATTTAACAGCCTCATAAGGAGATATGCAAAACCTTCTGTTGTAATCCCCTCATGCACAGAAGGGAACATGAAAAGGGCATGAAACAGAAGCACTGGTTAAAAGCTGATTGTTTGAGAAAGCAGAGATGGGCTTTATTGATTTATTTTTGTGAGTCAACATAGTCAAACTTTTTATAATGTGAGGGTTTTTTCATTAATGCCACATTTCACATTGTAAATAAAATTGTGGATATTTGAGTCAAATATAAAGTATTTTGCCTTTTCCTGTTATGCAAAACCTGCTTATAAAGCACAATTCATAAAAATCCTGGTGAAGCTGAAAAAGAAATTGTCAAAGTTGAAGTGGCTCTTCAGAGTTAGTAAAGGGTACATACAGAGACTTAAAATAATTTTAAGCTAGCAGAAATGGTCTGGTTATCCAAACCTTTTATAACAGTCTACAATGTAATACATACTTTTATATGTCACTTTGCTAATAAAAGGGCTATTAATCTCATATATTTGGTTGTAGAGATATCTTTTAACCCCCTCCTCCTTCTTCCCCCCCCGGCTTTATGTATTGAGCACGATGTCATATGGTCTGGAATATCCCTTTGGTCAGTTGTGGTCACCTGTTCTGGCTGTGTCTCCTGCCAACCTCCCATGCACCCCCAACTCCCTCACCAGCACGGCACCACAAACGGCAGAAAAAGCCTTGGCTCTGTGCAAGCCCTGCTCAGTAATAGCAAAAACCTCTCTGTATTATCAACTCTGTGTTCAGCACAAATCCAAAACACAGCTGCTGTGAAAAAATTAACTCTACCCCAGCTGAAACCAACACAAAAGTCTTAAGCCCTTTCATTTTAAAATTAGTTTTGGTAATTAAAACTGTCTAGTCTTTTCCTTAAAAACACAGCAAACTTTTGGTTGAGTAATATGGAAATTAGGGATGAAGTAAAGAAGTGAAAAGAATTATACTTCAGGTAATGAAAATTTTATAAAACTTCCCATCAAGTTCTGGAATATGACTTAAGAAATTGTTTAGTTGCACAGCTTATCCAGCCAGAGCCAGATGGAAGCAGAGGTTGATTGATAAATCAACTTGATAAATCACTTTGATAAATGCTTCTATGTCTTCTTCCACCTGACCCAGAGGTGCTCTCAAGTAACGTTAAGTGTCCTGTTTCCTCTGCAGCAGGGAAGGGAGAGAAGGAGGGGTAATGTGAAAGGTGGAGGAGGGAAGAAAAGAAGGTGCTGCAGACCTATCTAGGAAGGAAGGAGATGCTCTTCCCTCAGACACTGCCCTGCTCTTCCTCCCAAACTCATTTCTCAAACAAGCCATCTCATAAATCAGAAAAACAAGCACACAAATACAATTAAGTGTGTATTGAGTAGGAAGCGTAACTGCAGGTAGAATAAAATTGAACATTTGCTTTTGTCTTTTTCCTTCTTGCACTTGTTCTGCAAGTGCATAAACTTTCCAGACTTGCTCAAAAGATGATTTCTGTGAGCAGGACCACAACATACATTGATATTTGTGTTTACTATGAGCACATGCAAGGTACTTCAGGTGTGATGATGACAGCAATAAACGAACAGACTTTGGTGACAAGAGATTTGAATATGCTGTGGAAATTGAAGTCTTTCAGGGTATCAGGATTGCAGAAATAAATAAAAAATCTCCCAGAAAACACCAAGAAGCAACCTTACATTTTATATGTGTTTTGAACTGGGAGTGCTACTGACTGGAAGAACCCACCATTAAAGATTTGAAAGCACTCTTACACACCTGATAAAAGCAATGTCCGTCTTTCACATTTTACAGCCTAATAAGGAAACCTGTTGTTAAGTAACCTTGAAGGAATTTTCCAAACACAACAAAGACAATGTAAATCTATAGAAACTCTGTTCTCACAGTGAAATAAAAGCACTGATGATAAAGTGCATATGAAGAAAAATACCTTATTTTTAAAATATGGGCAAATTTAATTATTTAGAACCAATTACTATGTGAATCACAAATTACATATTTTATTGAGAGAAAAAGCGCTGCTAACATTCACCTCTGCAAGGTACAATCTTACATCTACATGCATGTGCTGTGTCACTGGATTTGACAGGTCACAATGCTTCAAAAACTACATTCTGCACAGTCCAAAGTAAACTCTCACACCTGATAATCCAATACACACTAGAAGTCACTCTGTGCTCTTGCACAGGCTGAAATAGAAAAACTGCATTGTTAGCATTTCAGTAATTTTACTGAGTTATCAGAGTTCTGTTACAAACTGCACCAATTTGTGAGAATAATAAAAGGCAGTCTGATCAAATATAATGTAAGAGTCATGTGCTGAGCACCTGTACCAGCTGGCTAAAATGGTACTAATGTTGATGCAATTAGCCAGCTAAGAAGTTCTTTGAAGGTGGCAGTATCCCTTGATAATGACAAAAAAGTAGAGGCAAGAAAGGAAGTCATTAGGTTTGTGTGACCTTCAAGTACTATAAAAATATCCAGAAAAGATGGGAAAGTGAATTAGGTGAAGAAATACTTTTACCAGGTATATTTTGGACCACATTCAATATTTTCAATATGTATAATAAAAGTAAAAAATGTTTTAGTAAAAAAAAAATAAACCCCCATCCCTTAACAACCGTTGACTGGAGGAATGACATGCAGCAATTCTAGGTATTTCTTAAGGTACGTCCCTATGAATGAAGACATCCCCACTTTTGAAAACTTTCATTACTGTTTTAGAGCTGTTGTCAATCCAATGTCCTTATGTGTCACATCCTACATATCCCAGATTAAAAATGAAGGTTTTGAACGGGAGTGAACCTGCATTTTCATTGGTGATGTTGCTGGAGAAGCAGAAGAAAGTGCAGATTAGTCAAATTGTATAAAATCAAAAGTAGAAACAGCAAATGCATCCTTCTAATACATAATTGCATTATTTTTATGGAGTCATGGTATTTCCCTTGCCCTGTTACTGTGGAACATTATCAAAACGTCTGAAATAACCCCAGGCCCAGCAGAGGTGGGGTTCCAGTTAGGGTGAAAAATTACATGACACCAGAAGTTGCTGGGGTGAATGTTAGAGGTGTCTGGTGGGTAAAAGCCCTGCCAGATGGTATGGAAAAGGTAATCTACACATGTGGTTCATATGATTAATTTCCATGCCCATCATCTCCGCAGCTATGCTGCAGCCATTTTTGGTGTGGTCCCACACAGCATTTTTATTGCTGTATAGAATATCCTTGAATGATCTTATATTACCGTATTGCGGCTGATGTTACCTCTGCTTTTCCTGGGACTCCACTTTCACTGAATGCCATCTTTCAGTGTAATACTGAGCCCTGTAATGCTTGATTTTTTTGGAATTGGAACAAGACTTTTTCCTTTACTGCTTCCTAAAAAACCCCTAGGTGCTGTGCAGAAATGCTTGGGAATGGAATTTCCTAGGCTTTTGTTTTTCTCTATTTCTTTTTTATTTTTCGTTTTTATTACTGTCTTTCTATATTTTTTAACCTTTTTATGAGTGCAGAATTCTCAGTTATTTTAACAAGAGTTTGGCATTAGTACGGGCAATAGGGTAACAGCCAAAGTAGTTGTTTTTGTAGTAGTCTGTAGGTGTTTTACTGTAGTCTGTAGGTGTTGTATCTCTGTTGCATGTTGTTATGTGAGCTTTTCAAATGATCAGCCAATACCTGTCCCTTAAAATATTTCATAGTGGTCTTTCTCCTCTCAAAAATCTAATTTTTCTTGTGTCTGTTGTGTTTCCTGTTCTGTTATTAATACAGTTTTGCTCAATACTGCTTGGCGGTATTTATCATGTTCTTGCAATTAGGAAGGTTAGGAAAAAAAAATGTTTTTCGAATATCTCCATTAATCATAATTATCAAGTAATCTGCAGTACTTGTTTCTCTCTTACTTTATATTAAGGTGTGCATGCACATGCATGTAGACACACTCGGGTGAAATCCACCTTTTCGGCACAGCAGAAACGGTACTTATGACAATCAGCAAGAGCAGTTCCACCCAGTATACAATAAAAAAACCCCAAAGCTTTATCCCAAACAGAGGATGTTTCTTTCATAGGGGTTCACTGTTACCATGTTAGCATGATTTAGCAGTTCTGAGCTGCCACACAAATTAATGTGTGGTAGAAAAGAATGTAACAATTCAGTTTGCATGAAAAATAGATGTTATTTCTGAAGACAAATACACTCATTTTTTGAAAATGAACTTCAAAATTATTTGTCAATGGAAGATAGAACAAATAGCATCTTTCTGTTCTTTCTCGTTGATCATGCCACAGAGGGGAAGGTTTGCCTGTTTAGTTCTGAAAATGTAGTCTCCCCAATTTTCAGTTTATACCTTGAAATTGTGATGAGATATCCCAGAACGCACAATGAAACTAAAAACCCTAGCTGATCAGTTTTCTAACTAGCTGTGTGATGAGTATGACCTCTTGTGTTAGACATGGGAATATTCATTTTTTTATTTACACAATGAAACAACCAAGCAAGTACACTAAATATCTAAAAGCTAGTAACAGCACTGTCCTTGCATTTCAAAAAATAAACAGGATAGCAGGAGCAGAGGTATAAAAATTGAGATTTGTGAGTCCTATATATGAATTAGAAATATAAATGCAATGATTTCCCCACATAGAACAAAGATATCAGATATCTTAGTATAACAAGGCTTTAAAGAGAGTTTCTTTTTCTCCTTCACAATTCTAATATAAGCTTCCATGATCAAAGTAGATGAAGTTACAGGACCGAGTCTTGGTGACCTCTAAATAAAACATGGAGATTTACAAATTTCTTAAAGGGCTTTTCAAGGTAAACTAGGTCATGAGGACTTTATCTTCTGGTAAAATGAAAGCTTAAAGGAAAGTACCTTTAAGCAAAATTAAGGACACAGCCTGAACAGAAAAGGGAAGATGAAACCTTGCCTATCTAATCTTTAGCTAGTTCACAAAACATGTATTTTGAAAGCATGCTTCAGCATGACTTTTATTTACAGAATAGTAGAAGCCCAGGTTCCCTGGGATTTTAATTTTCAAAGATCCCTGAGATTGATGTGTGTTTCAAAACATAGCAAAACGGGACCAGGGAGACAGTGTTATAGCACCGTGCTTTTTCAAAGAAAATGGAATATCTGAAGCTGTGTTAAACAGCCTGTTCATTCTTAAAAATAAAAGCACCTTTTTTCTTGGCCATTGGTGTTCAGGGAAACTAGTGCAATATTGAGCATCCAGATACACTTTAGTGTAACTTAAAAGCTAAAATATTTTATTATTCATTCAATGAGGTGTGTGTGGATTTTTATTCAAAACTTGGTCGTGACATGAATTTCTATTTATCACAAGGGATTATGATGTTGTGTATCATATATATGCCTACTTATGAGTGCTTTTTCCAAACAACATACTATGCAAACGTACTAAATTAAATTTTGGTCCGTCTCTAAATAATTTATCTATATGGTAAGCCATGATATTGACTACATTAGTGAGGGTTGTTTCATTGTGTGGGTGATACGCGTGCTTGCTTTAAAAAGCACATCTTGATTAGAAATTAACTATTTTAAATTTCATAACAGAGCATATGTAAAAACTTTGTTAATGGCAGTGCCTCGCTCATCTTTCTAAACTACAACTCATGTAAGGGTTTCAAAGGCAGTTGAATGTCATGGGAGACACAGAAATTACAAGGACACGGGCTTTTATCCTAGAAAGGCTTGGTGGATTTTGTCTTTAACATTGCTGAGACATTAAAGATGTGAGAAACCTTCTATCAAATATTGGCTGGGTGGGGGAAAAAAATTAAAAAAGAAAAAAAAAAAGAAGAAAAAAAATAAAATAAAAAAAAAAAAAAGAAGAAGAAGAAACCCTGCCTAGGTGACAGGAATGACACAGCTGTAACACGGTAAATCACTTTTATTTTTCATCATTCTTTCCTTAAAGAACCTTCCCTTAAATAAACGCAGAAAGGAGGCTTTACCTGGTGCAGCCATTGTTCTGCCTAACGGAGCTGCCAGGGCGGATTGTCTCAGTGGGGGGGGCTTGGGAGGCAAAAGGCAAAATGGAAGCAGACAAGGAACTGCAGGGCTGGAGAAGCGGGGCCGGAGGGGAAGCGCTCCGTGACAGCGGCTCCATGTCACGCCTGGAGCAGCTCTGC
>VYZT01025756.1:0-10078 GCA_013400735.1 Pomatostomus ruficeps
GAGGCAGTGGGAGCTCCGGGGAGGCTCTGCCATCACCACCAGCTTCGGTCTCCTGCTGTGGCTTCTATCTCGAAAACTCTGTTCATGACGGCTGCTGCACTGGGACCTATATAAAAATACACATATATGTTAGTAAAGAACTGTTATTCCTTTTCTTATATCATTGCCTGAAAGCCCCTTAATTTCAAAATTATACTAATTCAGAGGGAAGGGGGTTACATTTCCTATTCTAAGGGAGGTTCCTGCCTTCTTTAGCAGATACCTGTCTTTGAAACCAGGACATTCCTTTTGGCCAAGATCAAGCAGACAATTCAGCATGGGGTCAGGGGACCAACTTCCTAGCAAGTGAGGAGTTCTACTTGTTGGTTGTGGAAAATCAAAACCTTGTGTACATTTTAAGACTGTTGGGGTATAACTAAATCATGTCCTGAGTGCCCACAGAGTTTTAAATTAACATTTTTATGACTTCTGTGTTCCCATATAAATGTAATATTGTGTTGAAAACATCTAGTATTAACTGACATTTCCTGCTTGTTTCTTAAGAGCTTCAAATTACATTTATTTTGTCTGCACTAAATGCAAGTTTCTGAGTTGATTACCAGCTAAAATTCTTGGGAGATAATTTTTCTATATTGTGTCAAAATTATGGGGAAAAAAATTCTCCTTCCTTTTGGGCTCTAATTTTTGTCTTTCAGAAAGAGGCATTCTTCCTGGATGTATTGCTTATTGACCATATCCATCATATTCCTGTCCTGAAATAAACAGATACATTGCTCAGCTGCTCTCAGTTACATGCATACGGGTTTTTCTCTGCATCCATGTATATTTCTTTCTCACATCCTTATAATACAGATAAAATACACTATTTTCCTCAAGACCCATTTTCATACGGTTGTTTAGAGAAAATTAGCGGATAATAACACTTGTGTAGGAAAGAAGCACATTACGTGAATTCAGTTCATGACAAAGAATTAGAATTGATGTTTCCCCCCCGTTTTTTCTTCCGGCCCTCACAGATTGGTGTGTCTTCCCCATGTACTCTCTGGAGTAAGTCATGCCTTTCATTACCTGTGCATGCAGAAGTGAATCTCACACAAATCTCCAACTATGGCATCCTGCCCTACCTTATATTTAAGAAAAAACAGGTAATGAAACAGTATGTTTCAGGATTCATCTCAAGCAGAGGGAAGGCAACAATAGTTTCACATTGCAGAAGCTCTATTACAGTGAATTTGTAAAAGGAAAAGCAGCACTGGAACATTTCATTGCCTAATTCAAATGATATAATCAATTACTCTGCACCAGAAGACTGCCCCTTCTACACCTTTCTGTTACTGGCATTGTGTGCTACAGGCTGTGAGAATATGGCAGAAAAAATGAACAGTTTTATGACCAAGTACGCCACAATGCAGGATAATTAGAAGACTTGCATGGGATTGATTTACATCTTTTGTTGAAGAAGGATCAGTGGCAATTTCACTGGAACAACCGCCTGCCTACTCAAAATGCCTGAAGAAAAAAAAATTACAAATCTGAATTGCCAGACGAGCCAAGGAGCTGCTCAAAATTCCAGGCGCAAATCCTGGCAAGTAGCCCTCACTGGGCATTGCAGGACATGCAGACACAAACCTCTCAGAGCTGCACAGCACTGCAGACCCCAGTGCAGCACTCAGAAACATGCCATTCAAGTTTCTGTCCTCAGTTTACAGCTTGGAGGGCTGGCATGGAGAGCCACAGACTACTCAAAGATCACAGTTTGATTGTTTTCTTTTCAGACCAGGATTGCAAGATACAAGCAGCAAAAATGGTCACCTTTGAATGCACCAGGAAAATACGGTTAATGGACGATGACAAACTGGAAAACAAGAATGAATGAAGCTAAAATATTATATGAGAAATCTAAGTAAAATGGCTGAAATATTCGCAGATCTCTGCATTGTGTTCTAGAAGCACGCAGAGGTAATCCTAAAGCAGGCTGTATTCTGCAGCTTACCAAAAATGCTAATTTATTATCATTTATTAATAAATCTTCAAGAATCTAGGCGACCATATTGAGTTGTATTATATACTTCCCTATCACTCATATGTGATCCTCACTGTGTTAATGGTTTTCCCAGCTAGGATTTTCATACCTTGGACTGAGCCCCACTAGCAGACACGGTGGGATGTGCATCCATCTGGTCCTCAAATGCTGCAGAAGTGCAGCATTTGAGGACCTGATGGATGAACATCCCTCCGTGTCTGCTAGCCCTTGATCTTAGGAGAACAGAAGAGGCAGAGTCACTGGTGAACCTGTTGGCTGCTTCTCCCAACCAGAAAGATCCTCTTGCCTGGCCTTTTCAGCTGCACCTGAGCCTCTTTGCATCCCCAGCTTCTTCCCCATTGAAACATGAAGTTTAAAAATTCAATAAAAAGTAGAGCTTAAATACTAAAGCGCTATGATTTTAGGTAAAGCTAAGTAAAGCAAGAATTGCAGCTGAATTTCAGCAACTGAGCAAATGATTAGCTAAAGATTAATTATCTGAGTTATTCTGTTTGTTCGGCTGCACTGATGATCAGTAGACCCGAAGAGATTCGAACAATAACTAATTTTTCAAGTAAAATTTCTATTCATAGAAGATGAAGGGAAGGAACTGGAAAATTTCCAGAAAAACTATCCATCATCATGAATTGGAAAGTAGACAGGTCAAAGCGAGGTAGAGGAGGTTATTTCATCTCTCACACCCCCTTCTCAAAATCACGAGCCCACTGACCCATTAAAAGGAGTTCAGAGCGCATGCTTAATTAGTTTTCAGCTAATTACCACATGGAGAGGGGAATGGGAGGTGGCAATGATATGAATATGCATTTGTATTGAATCTTTTGTGGATAAATAGACCTTGTCATGCTTTGTGACTTTGTCCTGCGTATTTGGAAGCGATTCCACGCAGCGCCCGGTCGTTCATAAAAAGCATACACTTTCTAACTTTGTTGTTAGACCGTCTTGTCCGTCTCAGTTGGGTATCAATACCAGATCTATACCCATATTTTAGTCAATCACCATCACCTTGGCCAGACTCAAACAGTCACACTGTGGTCCCAGCTGGGTATGTGGCACAAACACAAGGGAAATATAAAGCACAGCCTTGATCTCTGCACCACAGGAGACTGAATCCTCCTCCAGTGCAGCAAGAGAGGGATGGATGCTCCGGGTAACTCCTACCAGAGGTGACCACCACGCAAATGCTTCCAACTGCTGCAGAGTGTGATGACAAAAACAATTTTGAAAATTTTATGGAGGTTACCGGCAGTCTGAATAGGTATCTAATCACATTATTAAAAAATCCCAGTCTTAGAGACCTTGAAGAAATTACTGTAGAAATAATAGTGAGGGAATTATTAACTTTTAATTCACGGAGGGTTTCCCCTTGTATGCATTAAGTGAGGCCTGGGGGCCTTTCCAGTGAGGATAAAAGGGAATACCAAATGATCACCGTTCCCTGGCTGAGTCAGGCACCCCCTGGAACTGCTTGTGTGCTGTTATGTAAGAAAGGACTGAAAGGTAATGCATATGCATCAGGAGGGCGAATGCAAGTATCAGGCACAACTTTATTCTGGTAGTTCCTCATTTTCTGAACACTTCACACCCTTAGTGGTCTTGCAGTGACAGTTTGAGATAGGTTGTGGGTTCAAGACCTTTGTTTGGAACTCTGAACATTATGGTAAGTTAAAAACTACTAAGAGTTTACTTTCTTTAATTAGAAAACTGATTCAGTAAACCATTGAGGATGTAATGTCGTAGTGCAGTTTACTAATTCAGGTTGATGTTTTCTCTTGCTGCCTGTGAGAAGGGGAAACTCAAACTTATGAGAGTTTCATACATCTATCTGCTTCCGAAAGGCTAAATACAGTCAGGAATAAATGTATCTGTTTCAAATTCCGAGCTCAGGGAACCATTCCTTCTGCAGGTATTGGCTGAAACCCCAGTTTTATTTCTGCTCTACGGAATGGAATTTTCATTTGTGGGCAGCGCTATTTTCCTTACCCAGAATGTACCTTTCCTCACAACATTGAATAATTTTCCTCATAATATTGCATTAGATTAATTTATTTAACTTTAATTCTAAAATGCATCAGTTTGAAAGTACTGATCATCCTATTGTATCTTTTTTTTTTTTTTCACATTTTTCCTAGGGCAACTTTCACCTGAGGTTGAAACTCAGCTAGGCTCCCATTTGTAGCACATACCTGTAGACATCAAATTTAGATTTAGATAATTATGCCTTCCAATTAATTTCACAGAATAACGTACAGAGTTGGTTAATAGATCTTGTCAGTTCTGAGTGGGGCTTGTGCTGATAACATAATGTAATCAAATAAATAGGGTTGAAGGTGCTCTTCATGGTCTTTACGGTCTCCAGAATAGGTACATTTATGTTTAAAGAAATAATTCCTTCTCTCATTTATTTTTTTTTCAGGCATAGTAGCAGAATATATTAGACTTGATATCCAAGATGCCTTAAATGTGTTTTTAACTTATAAAGGCTTAATTTAAGCACAACTTTCAGTCTGCTTCCAGAATAATTTAGAAATGTATTTACCCAAAGTTTACTGAAATATTGATGAGCCTGAGTGCTCACAAAAGTGCTTCACTAAAATGTAGCTCAGTGGGAGGTCTCGCTGCTGAGCACTGACTCATTCGTGGACAATTTATACGAGCAAACATTGACGTGAACAAATGCTGCGAAGATAGTGCAAGAAAGGGGGTGGGAATTCAGCCTCCAGCCACAAGTCGTTGTTCGCATATACAAAACTGAAAAGGAAAAAAGAGGATACTGGTGGTGAAATATGTGCAATTAATTGACACATTGCAATACGTCCTTGTATGTTTTCTCATTGGCAGGAATGCAAAATTCCTTCCTCAAGAATTTGGTATTATGCTATTCTTCCCCTCTGTCTCTGTCCTTTTTATTTTCTCTTGCCATGAAATTTCCACTCCCCCTTCTTTTCTCCTTTTCTCCTTTTGCCTCTTCTCTTTTGGTAGTCACTTGATACTTACTCTTCTCGTTTGCATTTATTACAGTGTCAATATCCAACCCTAAACTAGAAACACACAGAAAATAATTTGTCTTGGCCCTGTTCCTGGCCTGCAGAGCCTGCATTGTTTGCATGATTTGTTATTACAGTTAATAGCATTACTACCCATGCCTGTTAATACAGCACAAAAGCAAAACGAATTTATAGTAATGAGAAGCTTTTAGAGGCAATATTTAAGCAATAATGACCCCTGAGTCAAACATTTCCTGGCAGCTAATGACTGGCTAGAAGAGTACAAAGGCCTGACATAAACCCGGGGGCTCTCAACCCAGCCCACCATTAGCTGCTAGGAAATGCCTGACTTAGAGAGCACTAATGCTATTATACATCATAAAAACATAAAGGAAATCTAATTGCTCTTCTGCACATTCAAGAGCTAAAACCTGAGTATCAAGTTGCCATGGATTGCTCCCTGCACTTGTATTTTCCTAGGTGTTACTCACCAGAGTAGTTATCAAAATAGAAACTAAAAATAATTCATTCGGAGTCAGTAATGCTATTTGGAGCTGATTATTCACCCTTAGGTGTAAGCCCAGGGGAGCCTTTTTTGCGTCACACTAAATCATTATATAAATTTATGCCATCACAAACACAAATATCCATGGGATCTCAAAAGATAGGTGTCACACTGACCGTAGACTACTTTTTATAGCTTTATACATCTTTGTGCTGACACAGGAACAGCAAGCATTTGGAAAAGGATAAAAGTAGTTGCCATCCTCCAAGCAATACAAGCTGGAAGTGAACATTTTTACATCTTCTGTTGCTGAATAGATAAAATGTTCTCCAAGCCGGATCAGTTGTTGTTCTGAAACAAAAATAAAGTTTCCCAACATTTCATGACCTAGTGACTAATATGATTTATTAGATCTAGTTTCTCATATATCAAATGCCTCTGACTTTTCCCCTGAAATGTGCCCTCTGTATTTTTTCACATCGTACATTAACCTTTAGATACCATGCTTCCTTTTCACCCTGCTCCTGCCTCACCCATGCACATCTCCTTGTTCTGTTTGTAAACAAATCTCGCCTCTTTTAATAGCCCTCCTGGTATTCCCCAAGACAAAGCTTTGGTTTATTATTTATAAATGCCATTTGTTGCATTATTTCTCTGAGCATTGCGTTTGGATGGGAACCACAGCTGGACAAGCAGCGAGAAGGACCCATCACCTGCAAAACGGAAGGCAGTTTGAATGAAGAAGTAGCCCGTTTGAAAAATGTCACTCTTTTCCTTGCTGAATGGCTGGGCATTGCAATATTTATGCTGTTTTGTCTAGAGTTGCACGGTGCAGCTATTTCCATATATTTGCCAGCAAAACAAGCACTTCCACCCACCACAGATCAGCCTCACTGTGAGATTTCATGTGTCCTTCTTTTCTGAATATTACGCAAAGGCTTTATTTCTGTAAATACACATTTTTATTCCAATGAGCCCAAAATTTGTTCTTGTGTAAATGTATTTTGGAGTTTTTTAGGGGGTTTTGGCGGGGGTTTTTTTGGGTTTTTTTGGATTTTTTTTTTTTGTGTGTGTGTGTGTGATTTGTATATCCCTGGCTGATTTAAAGTCCTAGAGAAAATAGAAAGTTAATAAATCAGAGAAAATCCAGGAGGAGTTATACAGCTCAGACAGCACATGCGTAGTTAGGGAAACATGGCCAGATTCGGCTGAAATGAAGAAGTGACATTACAGCATACAAGTTCACACCTATAAAAGACAAAGAAACAAAGAAAAGTCTAGCTACAGCCTTTCCCTGCTTGGCTCCCTATCCTTACAACCATATTTAGTAGTTTGCACACATAACATAACAGAAATGTCTGTTGACCAAAAGCTGCTTGAGTCCAAAAATCCTGAAATTCTCTGACACCTGTCAAATTACAAAATCTAGCGTCTATAAACCCCGTGGCCAGTTCTGTGCCTGAACATCTGGGAATACATAGCTTGATTCATTAGCCATCAACAACAATGCAGATGCTGCTACTCAGTGACTTTTTAGTTCAGACATTTAGTCTGTAATTCATTTAAGGGTGTTCTGTCACAGAAAATTGCATTTAATACATCATTTCCAACGTGCCGTATTTCCTCTGGAACACAGCCAGAATTTTGGTTCTTCAGCACCACAGGGTAAAGGGCTAAAAACTCTTCTGTCACCTCTTTAGTCTCCGTATGAATTTTTAAATGTGTCCTGGAAAGAACCATTAACACAGAAAACACAAATGATGCTTAAGCGCATCTATACTGTGAGTCAAAAAAGCAACAGCCCAAGCTGTTGCCAGTCACAGGAGTTCAACGCAGAGGGGAAAACATGGTCCAGAGTCCATCGCCCCTCTCCCCCTGCCTCTCTTTGCCGAAATAATCTACTAAATCAAACTCTCTAAGAGTGCTATTAATAATTTCTCAACACGGTTCCCTCTCGAGCTGGTAAAACCACAAAGAAGCGGTTGTCTAGTGCTGCTTTTACTACCTGTGTTGCTAACTCTTTTTAGATAAGTGAGGAAAACCACTGAACTCAGATCAAAGAGAATATTTTTGCACACAGGCTTAAAAGCCAAGTCTTAATACAAAAATTGTTTCTTTGAACGTGATGTTCTTTACTTATTTTGGATTAGCATAAAGGCCTGGAACTGAGTCCCACTGATTTGGGTTAGCTACATTTGATCTACATTTGTTGCTTAAATCACAATGACATTTTCTCCAGTTCCAACTGCAAGGACACAAACCTGCTTCTTGTTTGGAACGACAGGTTCTGCATGGGAAATCACCCGTACAAGGTCTGCCTCGTGCAGTGGGTTAATGAACTAGCTTTACGCCCTGGGGGACAATGAACTTGTAGCTAGTTTTATCACAAACGGAAGAAAAGTAATCCTGGACTGGTCCTCTTTTTTCATCTGCGCAGTGTCACACCCACGTGGTATTTCAGCAGGGACAGTTTGAGATTATTACGGTGATTTAGTTATTATTCACCCAGCACCAGATTTCAGTCAGCACCTCACAAGCAGGCGTTAAACCACCAGGAGCTGGCAGGAGGTCTCAAGCTGGCGAGATGTTGATGGTCCAAGGACAGCAGCAGGTCCGCAGCATCTCCCTTTTCATCTTTCTGGTGAAGTCACACACCACACCAGGACATAGAGCTGTCCTATTTGCACCTGCTGGAGAAACTTTACCACTGATGAAGCTTAGCTAAGATGGAATTGAGCCCAAATGACATCTTTCATTTGAAAATAAATTTAGCTAAGTACTACACAATTAAAAGAAACTAGGATGATTGGATACCCTGGAAATATAAATACCTCTCTGACACCGATGTGCTCGCACTTATTTGAAATACCACTGATTGCTAATCAAGGGCCTGAGAAATATCTTCACAGTTTATTTTCCTATCTGAAATAGCTGTTGCACAAGCACAAAACAAAAAAAGGATGTTTTCCCATCGCAAATTTTGTAATATTTGACAGTGTAAGAATGAAAATGCCTTATGGACAAGAATACACAGCCCATAGTAAAAAGCCGGGCTAAAAACACCTTTAAGAGTTATCATTCTATTCCTAAAACAGCATAGATAGTCATTTTACAGCCTGCACTGGAGAAATTTTCTTGGTTGTGTTGGAAGAATGAAGACTGAGCTGAACAAGTTTCATCTATTTTCCAAAGTGAAAGGAAATATAATACCTAGGTTTTAGCATCAATCAATAAACACAACTACAGTTTAATACAAATGTTGCTTTTCATTACTTTATGCTATAACAAACAACTTAATTTGATGTGAAAGCTGAAAAGTTCAAGAATCAAAGCTCCTGTAAGGCGCCAGATATTTAACACGAGTTCTCTTCAGGCTGACTGTTGCAAAAATGCATGAAAAAGAAAGATCCCATGTGTGGCATGTTGGAAAGCAGGAGAAAACTGAATGAATAAAATTATCTCAATTTCATAGTATTGAAATTTACATTGGAATAGAACTACCTACAGTCTAATAAAGACCCTGGGGTGTGTGTTGCCTTAATATTTCTATTATTTAAATAAATAGGCAGTAGAAACCCTAAGCTTTTAATAATACTAAACACTACATGAAAATGAATGCAGATACTTACAACTTTTCATTCAGGATCATAATATGAGGCATTCCTCTTTTTTTTCTATCTTTTTCTGCCACAATTATTTCAAGCAGGATTTTCACTGCAAATTACATTTTCCATTTGCTGTTATGATCCCCTCATTTAAATACGTATTTATGTCAGTGACAAAAGTATGCTAATGAGTATTTCCTCATCTCTTCTTAAGGAGGGAAATTATGAGCAAGTTTTCTTCATGAAAGTTAATTCTCCGTGTCTTACCATTTTCTAATTGTGATTACCTGAGTGCAAATGGAAGACAAATTCTAAGTTCTAGTTGATTGCAGGGTAGATACAAGTGGAGGATTCACGTTTTATTTCAATAGAATGCTTAGAGAATTCATTTTATTTAACTATTATTTTAAAGTTTTGTACTTTACATTGCCCACAAGTGCAGGAGGACATTTCATGACATAAACTGACAGTTGAAAACCTATGAGAACAGTAGCTAATGGGGAAATTGAGGCAAGGGACTAAGCATGAACACTAGGACAGACCTAGAGTAAATTTCATAAAGCCCAAATGGCTACACTGAAAATTGACTTCACTGCAGGGAGACAATGGCTAATCCCCTTTTGAAATTTGTTAGTAAGCTGGCTGAGAAACCGGCTACAGCTATCTGACACAGGAAAACAAAAAATATTTCTACAGAGATGGTAAAATATCAGTCTGTGACTATTATACACGGCAAATGAAAATACATTTACATGTTAAAATTATTAACCTTAGCAAAGAGAAAAATGTTTCACAACTAAAAATAAGAGCATTGCTTCCCCTGTTACTTGACTGCCGTTCAGGAAGTAATCAGCCACTTTGATGAGATTTCCCATCAATGAACTCCTCTTGAACTCCTTTGAGATATTTCCAAGTAGCACTTTGACCGCAGGGCTGCCCG
>VYZT01025757.1:1236-12457 GCA_013400735.1 Pomatostomus ruficeps
CCCGCACAAGCTCTAAAACAAACCAAAAAACCCAAACCAACCAACCAACCAACCAACCAAAAAAACCCCAAAAAACCAAAACACCCCAAAAACTACCCCCAAAAAAACCCAACTCAATCCAACTCAACCCAAAACCAGAACCAAAACCATAACAAACAAAACAAAAACCCAAGAAAAAGCAACAACAACAACAAAAAAACCCTAAACCCCACCCAAACCACCAAACCCAACTGAAATAATAATTAGCCAGTAATTGCAAGCTTTGACTAAGTTCTTCCTCCACTTGCCTATACAAGATGGAAGGAGGACCACGTTGGATCCTGCAGTTAAAATTACACTTCTGGCTTGGAAAAGGTTGTTCCTGGGATTAAATTCACAACCTGAGATGAGTATGAGCCATGGAGAAATGTTCATTGATAGTGAAAAATGTTCATTTGGGGATAAATTCAGAGCTGATTCAAGTGAGGCTGTAGTTAAAATGGACAAAATACCAATCTGATTTACAACAATTGAATAAAGCCATGAAATTGAAAATTCCTGCTTCTAAAACCTAAATATAGAAGGCATAAACATTTAGAACTGATGGAAGAACTGTACTTCCAGCATATCTGTTTCCAAACCTGCACTGATCAGGTAGAGCAGACACTGAACACGTGGTTCCTCTCTCATTCTAATGCACACATTCCCACAGATCCAGAGATTTGGAAAGGCAAACTAACATATTTACTGGATACTAGGAAAATATGCAGTGATTAGCTAAGCAACTGCTAGTTCTCCTCAACTGCACAGAGTCAATATTTCTGTTGTATTTAAAAAGAGTGATTGATTAGCTAAAACAATGTCCTTTTGCAGCATCGTTGCTCCCATATGGAGGTTTTTCATGTTTACATCATAAACATTTTTCTTTCACTTTTCATTCTTCATTTTCCTCCAAAGATTTATAGCCAAGTCATAAAATCAATTTGGGAAGAATTTTGGTTGTTTGATTTTTGGCCCCACCAAAAATAACACAAGGTTTACTGTTACAAAGCACAGGATGGAGTCTCCAACAGATTAAAACAATGTCCATTTGGAATATCAGAAATATGAGATGGAGGGGGTCCTAAAGAAACAGTTCTTTGCACAATTTCCATCAGCAATGCAGTATTACTCCCTGCAGCATATATTTAAGAAAATGAAATTCAAGAAACTATTAGAAAGTGAAGATATGTTAGTAGTCCAGTCATTGTGGTCAAAATATTTAGATTCCATCACTTGACAGTCTTGGCAAGGCTATGTCAGGCTGTAACCTATCTTAGACAAATAAACATGCTGCAATAAGTGCAGAATTTGGATGACATCTTCATCTGGTGAAACTCCATGGAATTTGCAATCTGATCTCCTACCATTTTTTGTGGGTTTGGAGGGTCTATCTAAAATGGTGCACTAGGTTTAGGGATTGGGATCTGAAAATTATTCTGATGGTGGTGCTGGCAAAAAACCCACAGCATACCTACAAGTGGTATTTAGAAGTCTCTTTCCATTTTTTTGACTAAAAATGAAGTTGCTCACAGTCGTGAGCATGTTAGGCAAAATAGACCTCTAAAATATACCATTGCAGTGATCCGGTAACCTTTTTTGGAAAAAAAAAATCTGAGATATTGTCAAAAAACCTATTTATTGTCATAATAGTGCTTTTACTGTGTGCTTTAACATTACTAAAAAGAGAGGAAAGAGGAATCCTTTCTTCAAGTTACAAACTTCTTCAAGTTTGCTTCCTTAAGAAAAATAAATGCACAGTCCCTTGGACCACAAGGCTCCCCACATTGGTGTGTTTTACTCCTCAGCCTTAATTTTTAAGTCAGTTTCTTTAGGGGTAGTATCGCTGATGATGAGAGATATCTGGGAATGTTTTATTCAAAGTTTGTGTAAGGGGAACAAAGTTATCCTTATCATTGTCTTGCACTCACTGATTCTTGCAGCTTCTCTTTTATCAAAGCACAAGCATATCTGGATATTAAGAATCTGCTCAGTTTTGTCCTTCACCTCCTGTTCTGCTGGCCAGCCAAGCCTGAATATAGAATTCAACTACAGCAGAGCCAAAACCAGCACGGGTAAGTGCAAAAGAGGGCTCAGAAAGCCACGAAAGGAACAGGGCTGAAGCTGTGCATCACCCAGGAGCTAAAAATAACAGCAGTCAGGCTTGAGTGCACGTTTCAGCAATACCTCTAATGCCCTGTTGCTGTCTCTGTGCTCATCCACCAGAGCCTGGAGCCCAAATTCACCTGACCTGGAGAGACCTGTGCAGCTCTGCAGCTAAAACCAATGTGAGAAGGGAGCATGGAGCAATTGTGCTTAGGGGAGGTGACTGGAGCACACCCACAGCTTCTGTCACAGTGTAAGCATGAGGAGAGGGCTCTGCCAAAAGCACATTCTTGGTCCTGGTTACAATCCTTCCCTTGCAGAATGCCTTCTTGGCCATTGCCTGTCTCAGTTCCTCATGGATGGAATTCCTTGGCACAAATTGCCCTGGATGTCTTGAGTCTGGCTGGGCTAGAGAGCAGCCCTGAAAGTTGCGCAAAGGCTGTGGGCTTAGCTAGAAAAGGGGAAAAGTGGAGGACAAAAGCTATATGGTTAATCTAGATCTGGTTGCTTCTTCCTTTCACCTGCACAAACTAAAGAAGGCAGCACAGGATTAGGCAAAAATGTAGCCAGCTTCTCAACTGTATGAGATTTATACCCAAACATTCACAGGACAGGAAGCCCAGTTCCAACAAGGATACCTTTGTGTGTTTTCCAGGGATCAGAGAGATCCTGTGATGAATAAGTGAGTGGACAACTGGAAAAGACCCAGGCACACCTCTGGATCTTGATTTATGCACATTTATCATTTTTCCTCGCTGATGCTGTTCAGATTTATGGAGGAGCTCCTGCCCTAGCCCAGCTCTGTTGCAGAGATGGCTTCAGCATGGAGAGCACAGCTGGGCTGCTAATGAGCCCCAGGCGTTTTGGGACACTGCCCGACTGCTGGCAGTGCACCACCTTCCTGTGAGAGCCCTGTCAGGGGATGTTCCTGCCCGTGGGGCTGGCAAGGGACACCTGGGTGACAGCACCATGTGGGGCCTGGGGTGGGTGAAAATATTCACTGAGCCTAGAGGAAGAGCTTGGAGCAAGCTGACCAACAAAAGAAAGCGAGGGACAGAATGGGGAAATCCATTTTTAGAAGTGACCTTACCATGGTTTGTGATGGGTGCCCTGGGTTTTCCTCTGAGTCATGGAGCAGTCAGAAACTGTTCCTTGCCCTGCCTGTCCTCGGCAGGCTCCGTGGAGCTTCCCCTTGGCCTCAGAGAGTTAAACCAGATCTCAGCACAGCACATGCAGTGCATTCTTGTGGTCATCTCTGCATTCGTGCACTGCCACGAAATGTTTAGAAGAGGAACCTGCTGGAAGGTGCTGTGGCTGTGTGCATCCTCCTGCTGGGATTCTCAGGGAGCACGGATGAGCATCACACTCCTGCAGGCACCAGGTCCCAGTGAACAGCTCTGGTTTTCCACCTCCTAAACATTTTACCTGCAGAGATGCAGCATTCCATATCACCAGGGCTCTCTTTGGCTTACAATCAAGAGCAGTTTAAAGTTTCAGTGTGTTTATTCTTTCATTGTTTTTTTTTTTTCCTTACCAGGATATAGCAGTAGCTTAATGTTTAAACCAGTCATTAAAAAAAAAAAAACCAAAACAACAAAACAACAGGTGATCTAAATATTTTTAAGCAAAATCCCCATGTCCTAAACACCACAGTTCCTTTGTTAATAAACCTAATTTTGTTTATGAACAGAATTGTCAATATTAAATTATATATAATATTAAGGCACACATTAAAAATTATTATTTATTTCCATTCATAAAACCAATGCATGGTCCAAAAGTATAAATGTCACTGCTTTCTAACTGGCCATGATGCTAAAATAACCACATGAAGAGTCTGCAGCAGCAGTGATAAAGAAATTACAAGGTTCAAGCCTGAAGCTGATGTCTTTGTAAGCAGGCACAGGCAGCCTGTGTATTATGGAGCAGTTGTCTGGGTGCCAGGTTTGTTTTCAGCTCATCATGGAAGAGGATAGATGGTCTGGTGCATCCGGCATGCAGATATGGGAGCAGATTTTCACATGAAACAAATAAAGGTCATACGCAAAGCCCACTGAATGTTGTTTCTTTAACTTTCTCCTGTGTGCCACACCTTGGGAGAGAAGTGGCTAGTTAAATCCCAGCTGAACACTTAACCCCTTTGAAAAAAAAAATCCTGGGTTTATTCTCCTTCATCCTCTGAGCCTCCTAAAAGCATTTCAGCTTTGGGCATGACTTTGGTGAGGAGATGTCTAAAACTGTGCAGGGGATAGTGCTGTGGAGGGGCAGAATTTACTCAGTGGAGGCAGAGGCTAAGCCTGGGACAGGACCAGCATTTCCAGTATCCCTTCCACCCTCCACGCTGAGTTGTCCTTCTTGGAAACATCTACTGGGACTTCTCTGCAGTCTTTGGTGTCCCTGATGGAACCTCAGCCTCCATGCAGCAGTTTTGTCCTCCTGAGGTCTTGAAACCTGGGAAAATATGGATTTTTCTTCACTGAGATGGTTGCAGCTTAAGGGCAGAGGGGATTAAAGGAAGTTTTGTCAGGTTCCCCTGATTCAACTCCCCAGATCATCTCATGGGGTCTGAATCAGGCACACTGGGTTTTCCTGAAAACAGGGATCAGCAGGTGAATGCTTCTGCTGGAGAGAGAAAATCAGGCCATGACATGTGGCTGGTAGGTGAATGCCTCATGTATTTTTAGCAGTTGCTCTGAGTGGTTCCTCCCATGAATGATGATGTCGTGATAAGGTACAGTAGCAAACAGGGTTCTGTTTGCACTTCTCTAAAGAGAGGGCCAGTGCTGTGGCGCAAATTTGAGAAAACAAGGCACGTGTTTATATTGCCTTACTGATTAAATATTTGGTGGTACATATAATAAAATCTATTTTCCTAGAGCTGTGAGGCTTGACATGTATATTTGTTTGAACTTTCGGGACATTTCTATCATAATCCCTCAACACAATGCAGGTGTATCCAGACTATTATAACTCCCTCCATTTGTAGAATTATTCAGAGTTCAAGTAGGAACAATCCAAATCTGTTTTTGCAACCCAATACTATAAAAATTCTTTTGGTTTTTTGCAAGGGAAAGAAGATAAAGTGCTGAATCTTAAAACTGTTCAATATCCTGCTTGAACACAAGAATAATGGACATCCAGGAAACAGCTTGTCATCTAGGGGTGTGGTTTTCTTAAAAGTTGTCCTATTTCTCATCAAATATTTACAGGGCTCAGGTCAATGTGTAAGTGTCCTGTGAAACAACATTCAGGTATAGAAGGAAGAAACAAATTTAAAAATAGCATCCAGTACCTCTGGAAGCTCTCCAGGACCTGGCCCTGAGGCTGTAATATATTCTTAAAGCACAGAACATTTCTTCAAATGAAGAATCAGAGCAACTGCATCCAGACTGAGGGTTTAATTTTTTCCTGAAATCTTATCAGATAGCTTTATTTTGCTTGAACTCATGAATTAATTTGTTTAATTTCTGAACTCTGATCATAACATTACTCTGCAAAAATCAAGTTAAATATATCTTTTTAAAATTAAACATAAAACAGCAGAGAAAAATTGTGTTGTTGAAGAAAAGCTGTTTCCACGCACCGTAACAAAAGACACATTTACAGAAGGTTTTATTGAAATTACTGTCTTTTTCCTTAATATATTTTGGTTTCAGAAATGAAATATTTTAATGGAAAAATGTCTCCCTCTAAATGATGGCATCCTTTGAGAGTTATTTGAAACCATTGCTCTATTTTCAAAAGAAGAAAAGAAGCCAAACATTGCTTTCTATTGACACGATGGATTATTCTGCCTTTAGTTTCATGTTTTAATCATGCGTTGAATTAAATCAGAGGGAAGATAACACATTACTTTCTATCTACATTATAATAAAAGTAAAACAAAAGGATTAATTAATTCAAACAGCAACGGAAAGCCTTATTGCATGAAGGCACAGCAGTGTGTGTATACATCTGTGTGGTAAAAATGACGACTGGGTTTAATGAGTTTTTCCATTACTGGTTGGAACAGTTTGGGAAAGGTCATTAGACCTGAAGCTTACCAATGCTAATTAGCTGAAAGAACGAATGACAGACACAGTTGCAACACCCACAGCTGAGCGAGGACGAGGGGCCAGATCAGCTGGCTGACGGAGGGTGACGTGTGGGCGAGTGCCACAGCAGCAGGAACTTCTTCCCAGAGCTTGGATCAGCATATTCCATGGTGTGATGCTGTTCAGGAGCTGCCCCTCGGGCTTATCCCATCCTCAAACCATCTGTACGGACCTGAGGTGAGCAGAGTGATCCTAAAATACAACCTGCCCTGGGCAGGAACCTGCCTGGACTCAGGGTGGATGATGTGTCCTCTGCTCAGGAAACTTCTGTGGGTTTCACCAGGGTTTAGGTCAGGCCCTTGGAAAGGGTTTGTAGGACACGAAAATGGAAAATTCCAGAGAGGGTTTTTTTTTTTTTTAAACTACAGCCAAATTGCTGGCCACAGCAAATTAAAAACAATTACCAACCTACAGCCAAATCTTTGCTCATTGGCTGAACTCATTACCAGTTACGAGTTTTAGCTCCAGAGATGCTTTTTTCACCCCTGACAAGGTCAGTGAAGGAAACTGGTGTTGCACCCATCTGCTGAAGAAAGATCACCTTTGAGGGACTTGCTGTATCTAAAAGAAAGGGATTTCTGACGTTACTACACAACAAGGAGAAATGCTGCATCAGGAGTAGCTCATAGGGGTGGTGTTCCTCTCATTTGTTTTTTGGCCCCAGTTTGAGTTTTGTATGAAGAGAACACTTAATCCTGCTGGAAAGGGACTAGAAGAGTTGCAACACCCATCTAAGGCTTTCATTGTGTGAAAGAAAACTCACTCTGAGGAAAAAAAACTAAATTCAAAAAAAGTATGTGGGGTTTGTCAGACTTAAACTTATGTGAGAGAAAGAATTGCTACAGTGAGCTTTGCATCCTCTCCTACAAAGAGAGCCCAATTTCTTCCCTTTATGTGAAGGGCTAAGTACTTTCTAAATGCCTTATTGAAGCTGTTCTATTCTCTTCTAAATGTCAGTCAGCCCAGGTCCCTGTAGCACAAAGCGCATTTCACCTGAGCTGTGAGGGATGTTTGGGAGCAGAAGGAGGGAGGCTGCACTTCAGACTGGTGCTGATGTAGTAGAAATGTGACAGTGATACTGGCCTCGGCACCACGGGAGAGTTCAAATATTTCCACAACTTGTTTACAACATATTTGCTTCTCGTTTCCCCCCTGATACCTGCTGAAGTCTGGTGGTGCTGTTTGCTTTCCTTACACTTCTATCACCATCAAACAGGAGCCACATAGGCCTTTAAGGGAGATTTTTTGACAGAATAAATCACAGTGAAAGGAAAATTTCGAATACCACAGGGAAGGAGAGGGGAATTGTAGTGGAAGCTCTTTTTCCTGCCGTTGAAAGCCTAGGGATATCATCTCCAGGTAGGCAGGAGTGTGTCACAATAAACCAGGTTCCAGCACATCAGTGTGCTCACAAATTCATGTACATTTTGACATTACCAGTCCTCAACTAACACAGTTTCACAAGAAACATCTGGTTGGGCTGCCTGATGCCCATATTGATTCTGGCCTCACCTTGCCTGCATGGGATGGATTAATTTCTCATATGCCATTTGTTTCTTTTTCATCAGCATGGTAGTGTACATCTTTTCCTCCTTTCCCTTCCCCTCCACCATCCAAGCCTGTGAAGCAGCCAGTGAATCGTGGGTTATTTTTTTTTTTTTCCTTTCTCTTTCTGTAGGTGTGTTTGTCCATACTATCTCCAATATTGGCTCTCACTGTAGGTCAAACACAGAAGAAAAATTAAAACAAGCCAAAACCAACACACCAAACACCTGTTTGAGGGGTGAAAGAGGGAGGATTGATTCTGAGCTCCTTAAATCAAATAAATCCTTAAATCAAATCCTTAAAAAAAAAAGAGTGTGCACTGTCAGCTTCAGCAGAGGGAATCAGTAGTTTAATTACATAATCTGTATTTTCGGGGAGGAGGAGACAGGTGAGGGAAGAGATGAGGAAGGATGGTTGGATCATCAGGAGTGGGGTATCTAAGCAAAATGTTGTTTGTGAGAGCACAGGTGCCCAAATCTCCACAAAGGCAGCACACGGCCCTGCTGTCCTAGCCAGCCCAGGACAGCTCTCCTGACTCAGCGACCACGCAGTCTCCGAGCTCCTGTTTCACGCAGCTGAGCTCACAGTCTGGCACAGGGGACGTCTGCTCTTGTGAAACACTGTCCAGCTCCAAATGTCAAGTGATGAGGTAATTCCTATTCACGTTTGTTTGTTTCACCTTTGAAGGGAGAAGAGGAGGAAGACATCTATTCCTGTAGAATTTGTCATACACGTAAGCAAAAAGTTTTACCACCCTCATATTTCTCAATGCTGAGTTAATGGGGTGGGTTTTTTTCAACATTTTACAATCATCTCCAAAGGAAAGAGACTTTATGTCATTAAAATCTCAAGGTAATAAATTGCTCAGTATGAAGCTGAGATACATTTGGTGAGTTCTTTGTATTCACACTCATCATAAAATCTCTGATGCATTGCTCAAAGGGTACAGGGAGGTCTCACTGTAAAACACCCAGAAGCTCTGGCTTTCCTCTGGGATCTACCAGAGGGAGAGGAAAAAAAAAACAAAACCAAAACCAGAAAAAACCCCAACCAAACAAAAAACCCCAACCAAACAAAACAAAATAAAACAAAACAAACAAACAAACAAAAATCCACCAAACTAAACAACAGAAAAAAAATCAAAAAAACCCCAAAACTAAACAAACAGAAAACAACAACAAAAAACCACAAACAAGCAAACAGACAAAAAAATAAAAAAGCAAACAAAACCCCCCAAAGAATAAAAGAAGAAAAAAAGAGTGAGGAAGACTTTTCTGGAAGCACAGATTGTTTGCAAAGCGAAATAGATATAATTTTCTAGACCTAACAGCACCATTAGTGAAATGGTTTTGGAAAAAGCACTCAAAAAGTTCCCATTTTCCAGCTACCAGAAAGCTTTTAGATTACTTTGTATGGCCCAGAGATTTTATTTTGTGAAATGACAAGTCCAAGATAGCAGCCTGACACAACCTTAACAATGCTTTTAAGAAAAAAAAAAATCAATTTTCTTTAAAAAAAAACCCTGTAGGAGCTGTGTAAAAAGTGATGTGTTTGTTCCCAAGGTGAGAAACCAAAAATATCCCAAGGAATGAAGAGATGGCAAGAGGGGAAAATGTGCACAGGTAAAATAGCTAGAACAGAAATGTGAAACAACTGCCTTCCCCAGTCATCACTGATGACTCAACAGGGGACCTCAGAATCAAAAATTTGATGGGATATTGATTGTAAGTGAAGAGATTCCCTCAGCAGGACTGCCACAGATTCCTCCTCTCTGCAGGTCATGCAAAGGGTGAACGTCTAAAACCACCACTGGTGTAGAAGGGCACACATTTATGCTTTATTAGCAAGCCCTGTGAGGAAGGTGGAGAGGAAATTGCAATTATATTGGGGAATAAAAGCAGTGAACTTGGACCTGAAAGACAGCCCTCTTTTGCCAGGTGAAGATAAAGAATCCCTCAGCTACAGCATGGGATAAATGAGTTTAGAAGAACCTGGAGACACACCGAGGAGAAGCATGGTGATTCTGGGGGAAAAAAATGGATTTTCCTGTCTTTTAATTTAACCATCTTAACCACAAACCTTATTTTCAAACCAGAATGAAGGTATGAAGATTTACAGAACAGGGAACCAGGCAATGCCAGAAGCACAAGTGGCAAGCAATGCTGATAAAGTTTTAGAGAAATATTCCTGCATTTAAAGCTTTAGAGCAAATTTAAAGTATGTATATATTCGTCATTACCCCACACAGGCTCCGGTCATTTATGAAAGTAACTCAGCCTGAATGGCAGATTCCTCCCATGTTTCTGACTGTTAAAATTTCAGTAGTTTTACAGAGACCAAGTTGATGGAGGGAAAACTGTCTTTTAAATCTGGCAGGTGCAGGCAAACCAAGAAAACAACTTCCTATTTTAATACTGACTGCAACTCAGCCTCCTGAGTGTTCTTCTGCAGAAATATGAAGTTTTCAGTGTGTGCAGACATCATTCCTATCTAATTCCAGGTTTGTACAGCCCCTGTCTGTGCTGGGAGACCCAAGAACTAGAGCTAAGAATTACTGGGGAGTGATCTTTTTTAAACTATTGTCAGATTCCCCAAATAGCCTGACTTTTGTTTGTATAAAGCACACACCTTCAAGTCCCTCTGATACTACAGAAAGCAATAAAATAATTAAATTCAGTCCTTCTCTGGCCTCTGAGGATCAGTCTCTTGCTCTCTGATGGAGATTTGCCTTTCCAAAGGGACATCACACCCATCACTGCCACCAAGAGGGACATCAAACCATCTCTGGCAATCCACCCAGGACTGCAGTGCCAGCACGGGTTTTGTATGCAGGATTGGTGACACAGCTTTGGAATTTCAGGGATCTCTATTGTCAAAAAGATGGAATTTCCCCTTAAACACTAGATTCTGTTTTTATTCTCATGGGTAGCTATGATTTGTCCGTAGAGAAGTGAGAAGTTTCTGGAATTCTTCACCATTTCCAGCAGAGCCAATCTCTGATGGCTCTGAAGATGATGGACGTGTCACTGGCCATGTTTGGGCCAATTAGAAAGGTTGGTTACGCCTCTGTGATGACATATTTAAGGAAAAATCAAAACAAAATGTACACGCAGCTGCTTTTAGTTAGAGAAGGAGGAGGATGTGAGAACATGTGAGGGAAAACAACATGGAGGCACCAAGGTCAGTGGAGAAGGAGGGAGAGGAGGTGCCCCAGGCTCGGGAGCTGAGATTCCTCTGCAGGCCGTGGTGAGCCCATGGTGAGGTGGGGTGTCCCCCCTGCAGTCCATGGGGGTCCATGAGGGATGCAGAGCCACCCACAGTCCGTGGGTGAGGTGCCAACATTGGAGCGGGAGATATTGGAAGACGCAGCAGCCGCAGCAGCCATGGAAGAAGCCGCAGGAGCCGTAGATGCCAAGAGAAGCCGTAGCAGGTGCAGCCCAGTGAGAGACAGAGACTGA
>VYZT01025761.1:0-10089 GCA_013400735.1 Pomatostomus ruficeps
CCCTCTACTGAAACCACAACACACATAAACATTTAAACTCTTCTAGGCTGTGTCTCCTTTTGGAAACAGAATGACTGGAGTCAATTAGTAATGCAAAACACATTTTGCTTAGTATCAACAAAACTTTTGCTTTGCAATTGGCAAATCAGTTATAAAATAAAACTGACAAGCACTGTCCAGATTGTGTGATACTTTCTGACAGTTTTTCAAGATTATTTAACTTCTCTTGCAATTTATGTGAAAGCTTAAGGAAAACCAGTTATTGGAAAAGCTGCTGGTCTGTTCTTTGTCACAAGAAACCTGCATTTACTTATCTGAAAGGGAGAAATTCAGGTAGAATTGAAGACTAAAATTAATGGTTGCACAGTTTATGCAGGGAATATACAAAAAAGATAAAAGTATGTTATTTGTTGTGGTAAATAAAATAATATCTTCAAGAACCCATTTTAAAAAATGTATTACCTTATCACACTGAGGTGCTGTACATTTTTACAGAACAAAAAAGAAGTGTATAGCTTCTTTTGACAAGTGTATAATAATTCCTCTTTCTAAAGTATTTTTAAAGGAAAGTTCTAAGTTAAAAATTTTAAAAAACACCTTTAACAAGATTGTAAATTGTAAATGCTAAGAATTTTCTAATTTTCTTTTCTTGAAAGAATCTACCTTTTTTCCTCAGCCAATCTGTGCTGAACCTGTCTTTATTAATATAACTCATCTATATCTCTAAAATATAGCTTGAAGGATGATTCGAATACAGAAATTAGGCTACAAAGCAGTCTCCCTGAAAAGAAAGGTGGTATATTGTCATAGTATACCTTAAAACTATAATAGTTCAAAGAAACACTGAGATTCCAGTTTAAATTTGTTAAATAGTTTCTAATGCATCCATAATGTTATTGCTGATTTGAAATAAAAGTCTCACACTAAAAAGTTTTAGCAGTTCTTACGTCTGAACAAGCCTAAGTGGTAAAGCCAGGCTCATCATCAATTTCCATAAACTAGTCAGATTATGGCATGACTTAACTTGCAAAAATATTTATCTATACATTTTCACACATACGCAAGAAATGAATATATATTCGATGAAAAGTAGTTGCATTGTAATGACAAAGTCTCTTTACTCTGACAAAACTTAAAACCATACTATGATGCACAGTACAAAACATTATCTGTATGAAAACATTTTTTTTTTTTCTGGAAAAACTATGATGCTGATGAAATCCTGCAACACCTTTTTGTTTTCTTTGTTTAGCAAAATGTAAAATTATTTTCTATTCTTTTCTTCAAAAGAAAAGAGAAAGTGAGTTTTACCAACCCCCCCCCATTAATAAAATAACATTTTAACTTTATCACACAGAATGAAAATCTTTAAAACGCATAAGCTCTGTATTAAGTGACATTTCCAGATATCAAATCTGGTTTTTGTTCTATATGAGTTGGGCTTGGAATCTTTAATCATGTATCATATATATGGTAATGGCATCAAAGAAACATGGTTTTGATGAATAGAATAAAATTAAAACACAGTTACATGTTATTAGGGTAGAATAATAAGAAGGAAACAATGCCAAGGAAAAGAGGGGTTTTTGTCAAAATGAGATAAGGTAGAAATAATGGCAAACAGAGAAAGCCAATATATTCTTACCTACCAGGTTGGCAGGTGGGTGCTTTAGAACATTTTTATGACTCACTGTTGTGCAAGTACTACTGCCAAAGGCAGATGGATGAAAATGCCAAGCATATGTGAAGAAGGTCAACAACAAAGATTCTGAGAGAAAGGAAATACAACACTTGTTTAAACATTTTTATGGCACTCTGTTACAGCTACAAGGAGTTGGCTTCTTAAGATGGCCAGGAAGAAAAACCTAGGAGCAAGATGTTTTTGGCATGAAGTTAATTAATTGGCTTGTTTACTATAAATGATAATCTCCAATACCATCAGGTGTATGTGCACCATAGCATGTAGTGTAACCCGTTGTACATAAACAAAAGTCTAGCCAGAGAGCCCTGAAGTTCCTGCTCAGCTCCAGTCCTTGTGTTTCTATGGCATGAGCCAATAAGTGGAGCTGGCATGTGGGGCACATATGCCCCTGGGTTTTGGCGGAGTCTGGTTATAACACGTAGTTCCTCTATCTATGCCAGGGACACCAGGAGTGCTTCAGAGTATATTGGTTTAGAGATATCTCTGGGACCACTGTTGCTAAGTTCTTAATTTTTTATTCCTTTATATGGGTTTGAGAAATTCTTCAATGGGATACAAAGTTGCTTTATGACCAGAAATGGTTGCCTTTTAGTAGGTGGTTGTAGGTTATTGGGTAGTTCAGTCAGAATGAGACCAGGGGAAGTCTGCCACTGCAGTGGGGGAAGGGTTATTTATATTACAAGGTTGCATTAATTACTGTTTGCCATTGAGGAGACAAATTCTGCCAACGGCAGGCTGGAGTTTCTCTGTGACATGAAACAACGAGGCTTGGCAGAGAGATTGTGCTACACTGCCCTAACCCACAAAACTAACAGAACTGCTAAATTTCAACTGGGAGGAGAGGGAAACCTCAAAGGAGTTTTCCTTGTAGCATCAGTTTTCTAATTGATTGTGGTGAAACTTCAACATCATAGGTATCAGAGTAAAATGGAAGCGGCTCAATAAGAGATCTTTGTACTATTCTCAACTCAGTGTGTCAATACACAGAAACATTTGTTGGCTGCAAAACCAACATATTTTTTCTAGAATTGATTTAAGGCACCTATCATGTGTCTTCACTTGTGCAGGCATTTTATGTAAAACCAGGATGTTGTAAAAGACTGAGAAAGGGCATTGCTTAAGGATGAAATTGCTGTGTACTTTAGGATTTGCTAGGAGAGACAATCACAAAGACCACTACCTACTTTATGTTTTCCATTATAAAAGGAATAAATGTCAGAATGATGCATTCTAATCCAAACCATCCTGCATTTACAAGATTTTACACTGATGCTGCAATTTTCTATAGGATTCTGGGGCAGAAGAAGGTGATGAATGTTCCCTAATAATTTTTAGTCTGATAATATAATTTTATTATTCATTACAGCATTTCATAATAAATTTATGCAGTGCCCCAAAGGAGTCATTGTCACTTCAAGCAAAGTAGTAGCTCTTACCAAACCTTCCTAAGATACCTTACAAAATTAAATTCCTTGAGGCACCAATTTATAAAAGTGGTTTCTATTGCTAAAAACACTATAAAGCAGAACATAATCAGTAACATGATGAAGTAAATGTCTTTTCTTAGTCCAGAACAGTTCTCCCCATAAAGTATGTGTTGTCAATAATCATTTACTCTTAACAAAACCCTTCCTATAAAGTCATTCTTTTGAAACTTTATCGCTTCACACTTTAAACTCATTAATTTTCATATCTAGATAGAGAATTTTTGGTGTGAGGTCAGTAAACCAGCATGCTCAAGGTTGTAGTACTGATCATTCAGTGGATAGCAATATTTATTTTAAGCTAGTAAGAGACGTTATTTCAGGAAATACACCTACTTCTTTCTTTTTAATTATTTCTCAGTTATTTTTTAAATGTGAATATAAATATTTAATTAATGCTTGTGTGTTTATTTTTTTAATAGCTTGACCATGTTGCTTTTGACTGCCTTTTTATATTTTTTTTCTTTCCCTTCCTTCTGTTTCCCACAAGAGGTCTAGGATTAATTCTCAGAAAAGTGGTAACACCATAAATAAACTTGTGTGTGCATTGGGATAGAAGACACCTGAGACAGAAAATTACACCAAAAGGTGGATTAAAAGCTGACCTTTGTTACCTTTTATCTGTTATTTGCTGGAGTTTCTGTAAGGCTCTGAATGAAAAGTGCATGTAAAAGGGAGCTCATGCTCACTGAGATGGGCTGCTACTCTTTTGACCTTCTCTCAGAAGTTTTTCACAAATATTTAGAAAGTCCATGGGGGTTATTTGATTAAAAAAACCCCAAACAAACAAAAACACAAAACACCTTGAATATTTCAAGAGATGAGCAAGATCCTAATAATAGGGTGAGGATGAAACTAAGTCTCAAAACTCTGTGTTAAGATTGGAATTAATAGCTGACCCTTTTTGATTGATAGACATTTAAACCCACTAAGATTTAAATTTTAAGATATGGGAGTAATCTTTAGAGTGAAGGAAACTAATAATACACAAAAGATGTAAGAGAGAGGAGAATTCTAAGGAGAATCCTACAATGGCAAAAATTCCCTTAAAAAGATATATTTATTATATATATAGAATACAAAGTTGTTAGAATCTTTGGAGATAAAGAAAAGAAATAATAGAGGCTCTAGGCTGAGGGTCAAATAAAGAAATATTCAGGAATATTAAGGACTAAGAAAATACTTAGGAAAAATCATTACTCTGTAAGAAAACATGTTTATTTATGTATCTATGAATTCTGCAAGACTGTGATTCTGACTACAGAAAAATTTTTAAATCTTTCTGCAGATCAAATTATTTATCAGTTTGTTTCCTGATGTGTAACACTGTGTTAACAAGGTAATACAAACTGTTAACCCAGCCTTGCTCACACCTGCCAAATAAACAACATGAGTTTGCTAAAGCTTTCAAAAAAGTAGTGTTTTCTAGCTAAATTTAGAATCTAAATATATTTTTTTTAAATGTAATTCAGCTTGAGTTTCCTGTCTCTCATACATCTTTAGTTTTCTTTATTTAAATCAACAGTGTCATGAGGGAACTCTTTTTGGACATATGTGAAAATGTGTTGATCCTGGTGTGACTGAATATTGTGACACACACATCATGGTTACACATTCAGAAAGTAAATATTTTTGTAATTATTTTGACTGAATGGATTCAGGGTGGTAGACTTCCTCCCCCAGAAAATGAAAAGGTGCCCACCTATTTCTTTTCAACCATGCAGATACTGCCATGAAAAAATTTATTCTCAGAGCCTGTCTACTTCTCATCCTCGCCATTAAGTATCAATACACTTAATACAGGTCTGAGGGATTGTATGTAAAACTTAATTCTGCATACAGAGAATGAGAAAATATCCAATCCGGCCTCCAGCTTTGGATACTTCAAAGACAGAATGTTAAAACAGCTGAAAGGAGAGAAAGAGACATTTGAAATCTCTCTAAGAGTCAAATGCTTTATTTATGGTCAGATTTCAGGGGCTGGAACTTCTTCCTGGATTTACTACTTAAGCCATACAGGGTATGCATCACTTCCCTTTACTTTTCCCTGCTTCAGGACTTACTGAAGGGAAGAATGGAGCCTTACTCTCCTACATACTAGAAAAGTATTTTAATCATTAAAAAGAAAACTAAACTTGAGAACAAGAAAATAAGATAATTTGCAGCAGAAAGAAGGACCCTCTACTTTTGCTTGATTTAGAACTAGCAGCTGTTTTTCAGGGCTCTGTATCTCAAGGGGAGCATCTCCAAGTAAATAACACATGGAGACTTAAAGGAAAATTTCTCCATACTTCCCCAGTTTCTGTCTTTGAATGGAACTTCAACAAGAATTCTGGCTGTTGGCAGCTGTTGCTAACTATCCTGCTGGTCCTGGTTGCCATTTTGAAGTTTGTGTCCTGATGTGCTTTATAACAGAAGTCTAAGTTCTAATATTGAATTCTGGATTCTAGCCCAGGGAAAACAATACTCCAGAATTCATCATTATTTGCATACTTATTTATTGCTTAACATCCATAGCATTCTAACATCACCTCACACCATAACATCAATGGGAACCAAATTTATAGGTAGAGTTGAAAATCTCACCCAATTTTTGCATTCAATAATATTATGCTTGTGATTGATGCTTAAATCTCGTGATTGTTCTCCACTACATTTCAGTGATCCTGTCCCACCATATCTATATCTATAGCTATATCTATCTATATCTATATAATCTATATCTATATCTATCATCTCTATCATCTATATCTAATCTATAACTGTACCTTTATCTATATATTATACATAATATTTTGTCTGGTTTAATGATATATAGTATAATGGTGAACTGCTACTATGTTGGAAATTTTTTCCCCATTAGTAAATGCATGATTTACTAAAAATATATGGGCACAGGTGGCCATTTGCATTGTTTTTTTAAAAGTAAAAAACCTGTATAGAATCTCAGGTTTGACATGGACACGAAAAAGAGAGTGGTAAAAAAATATAAACTTTGAGAATCACAGAGCTATTAAATTACCTTCCTGAACAGGAACAGTTTTCATTTAGACTAAACATTCTGATAGTGTTTCGTGGTCAGAAGAGGGAGCTCTTGAACTATGTCACGTTTCTAATTGCTTCTAAAGAGTTCACCGTTATTCCTAAAGAACACACCTTTGTTCCCTGCATTAGTAAAATTGAATTCCCCAATGCTTAAAATATTTTCAAGTAGCCCACTTAGTCAGAATGGTATATCCAAGATGTACAAGGGCCTTTTAAATACAGAGAACTATGTGAAAAAAGGGGCAAGAATGGCAAAATCCAAACCCAAAAGTTAAAGCAGAAAAGAGCTTGCGTGTCCCATTAAATAAAAATCACATAATTGCACACAACCTGCATATAATGAGATGCATATGCATCTCATAAAACATGCAATGAGTGCAGGTATTCACATATTTTATTAAAAGTTTCCGTAAGGCATTTCTAAGGAAGGTTATCATTTGTACATTATAATAAATAAAACTCCAAAGCTTATCACAGAGTCTCTGTGTGTTACCTTCATCAATCAGTCAATAAATAAATCTTGGTCACTTATTTCGATCCAGGCAAAAATTGTCAATATATGTACATCCATAACACAAACTGAATGATACTCTAGTGAAATTTCACAGGAAGATTTTTCAAAGCCATGTGTAGGAGTTAAGCTAATGCTGCTGACATATGTAGGTCATACAAGATGGGATTTAGTTACCTGTCCCAGCCACCTGGGACTTAGGCAGTGTAATGAGATCACTCCTATTAATGAAGGAATGATTTACCCCTCCTGACACAGGTATTCAAAGAAAGAAAAAACGTTTTTGTGAACTTAATGTTTTTAGTTCTTCACACATCTAGTTTTAAATACTTCAGTCTTAAACTGGTAAATTAGGCTGAGTACAATGACTTCTTGACACTGACTGGACTGGAACTCACCCTTATGCTATTCAGGCCATCCACACAGGGCTGTAGTACATTATGAGACCTGTGAGAGACCCATGCTCTTCTGGCACATGGAGAGAGGTCTCAAGTCTAGGTCATATCAAATGACATCAAATGCCCCTGTAACAGCATTGTACACCTGAATTTGTCTATCTGAATCAGGAATAAAGTGTCAATATAAAGAAATAGTGAGCTTTAAAGGCAGTGGTGATGCATACAATGTCCAAGACACCCAAAGCTTAACTGAGAAGGATTCTAGGCCATCTGATCAGCTTCTGAAGTTTGCTCTTGCTTTGAGGAAGGAATGGGAGCATGGGACCTCCAGAGATGCCTTTCAATCTTAATTATTTTACATTTTTATGATCTTATAAAGACCTTGAGGGTTTATTCTGAACCTGTCAGGATACCCGTAGTGTATCTAAATGTCTGCAGGTCTTCTCTGACTTTTGTTAGTAGAAACAGGGGAAATCAGGGTTGGAAGAATATCTGCCCTGTATTTCTAAGTATTCTCGGCTGACAACATGCCAGATGGATATGTTTACTCATTTTTAAGTGCGTGAGCACGGCAGGGATAAAGAGGGCTTACTATAACAGCTGATTTCCCAGGTAGTTCAAGCCACTGTATACTTCTGCAAGTATCTATTTACATTATAGCTCTTCTTGTGGCAGTGCAGGACACACTAACCTCTTTTCAAAGATGTCAGCAAATATTTGATTTATTACCGGATGTGAAGCAGACATATCTTTTCTTGAAACCAAATGATTATGAGGACAACTCCCTAAAAGAAGAAAAATACAATATGTTTATATAATGAAAAAGCCTTTTAAGTTCAACAAGAAATGCTCTCGAGCACCTGAGCAGGAAAACAAGAAGTCAGGTAGATCCAGAATATAAGGCCAATCTCCTATTACCTCATTTGTGTTACATATTATGGCTTGAAACATAGCAGTATATATATTATTCTAATAATGTATGATAAATAAACTTCAGAATGAAATCCTTTAATGTAGTTAAGTAATATATTCAAAGAAATAACCTGTATAGTTATAAAATATTAATAGAATGATATTGAAAATATACCTTCTATTATCAGAAAAACTTCTTCAATGAGGTTGCTATCTTCTCGCAAGCTATGTTGTAGTGGCTTGTTAAAAAAAAGTAATTTCTCATAAAGAGGAACATATCTACCTAATCAGTTTTCTACTAGACTTCATGAAAATCAAAAAATCCTGAAACCTTTTGTTGCTGGAGCTACCAAACTTTGCAACTGATGTCCCTCAGTCATTGATATGTGCTAAAATGACATGCATATGTCATTCATTATGATATGACATCACTGGATTAATTAAAGGCACTGCTTACTAGTAAAACATATTTTTGGAAATTAATGCAATCTGGGAAAAGGAAAGAGCTAAATTAGCAAAATTTTTAGCAATGTCTCCAGTGTCCATGAAGCACAGTGTGAGAACCACTGTACTGAACTGCATTAGCATTTTTTCTGGCCATTTGTTTACACTGTACTGCTATTTCATCTCTTATCTTCTAGTGTTAGAAGTATGAACTACTACTTCATTTATCAAACAAAAATCCTCTTACTTAGAAAAGTCTGACAGTCCCCTGAAAACTTTAGAAATGTCTTTTGTATTTAACTCTTAACTTTTGTGTCAATTCAAGTTGCTATGATTTTATTCTTCAGTAGTTACATTCTGACATATACATATTTTTAAAATGTAAAAAAAAAAAAAAACATCCCCAAATCAAAATAATTCATATTATACATTCCTAGTATCTGGAGAAATTATTCTGAAAAGTACTATGCATGTCATCCACTTATCTATTTTATTTTTGATTTTCTTAACATAAAAAATCTTTATCAAACCCAGTTAATTTTTATAAATACTCCTCCAAAACATATCAGCTCTCTTTCTCTCTCTCCCTCTTGTACAAAATCCTCATTATGTGCCACAGATATGGAATCTAACAGATTAACTAAAAAAATGCTTTGTTAAAGTGAATTCCTATATGGCACTATTAGTTTTTTGCTGTTTGTATTAAGGCATGGTGACACTGGTAAGTCACTGTGAACAATCATGAAGGAAGCAGAGCACTTCAAAAAATACTTCTGCTTTTCATAATTAACCTCCACTGAGCAGCACTACAGCTGAAACTCACCCACCAAGCTAGATAAAATAAGCTCTGTACAACTGTGAGGTGGACATCTGGCAAATCACAAGTACATACTAAAGACAATTTTTAAGGCAATCAAAGCTTCACATTTACTTTTTATTAGTTTAGTATGCTTAAGTAAGCTGAAACAATTAAGAACCTTATTCATATTTTTATTTTGATTTGCAAGATTTAATGGAATCCACAATTCACATAATAGAATTTAGAATAATTGTCAACTAGAAATCACAGTGACTTTCTGGAGTAATTGAAACAAATGGATTAATTATTCAGATCTTGTGTTTGTCTGTGTTTGTGCCTTATATGTCCTAGTAGAATACATGGTTTACTAGAAACCTTTTTCTTCACCAGGCTGAAGATTTTCCTTAATATCATTGTTTCTATAGAAGGATTTATCCATAGAAGATGATGATAAATTCTTCCTAGGCAAGACTGAATGTTCAAATTCATTTTCTGTTTTGAAAATTATAGTAAAGTTCAAAAGTATACAATAAATATGTGTAATATTAAATTCTAAAAAATTCACAGACTGCTTGTTGTGAGACTTGTATACATCAATCACAGAAAATTTTCTTACAATAAAAATTAACACATATAGCAGAAACTTTTTAAGGATTTTAAACTAGCAGGGTATTTATATCTAAAGGGGGATAAAATAACTATATCTAGAAATTATATGTAAATAAAAGAATATAAAATAGTTTTAAACTGTTTTACACATTACAAATATAGCTGAAAAGAAAAAGCTATTAGTG
>VYZT01025763.1:0-16701 GCA_013400735.1 Pomatostomus ruficeps
TTTAAACTTCATGTTTCAACATGAGTTACTCAAGTGGTCATTCATGTATGCATTTTTAAAGCTAAACATCTGCTGTAATAACCCCAAATGTTTCCAGCTGTAATTTGTCTTCTAGCAGATAAAAAAAACCAGCTGAGAGACAAGAATAATTTTGCACAAGATCTAAGCCTGCAGCTTACGCTTTTTGATCAAAAGACTATTTACAACTTGCCCATCACGTACCTGTATAGTTTCCTCAGTAGCAAGAACTTCTGCAACTGGTACTGATGGAATAAACTGCATGAAGCCTGTGACAGAAAACAGCCAAAAGAGAAAATCTCCAATGCACAGAACTTTCAAGCTACGCTGTAACACGTTTAGGAATGGACAGCACCCATACACAGTCGTTCAACTGCTTCTCACAGGAAAAAATCCCACTCCCTTGTACCAAGCTCCAAACTCCTGCCTCCAATATTTTTAAAACAATTGTCATTTACAACAAATTAACTGGCAAAAGGTACACTGTTACAAGGTTTCAGGATAAGAGAAAGTACATTGATAGCTTTCTTAAATATTTATCCAAAATGGATCTAAAAGTAGCTAAGCTGACTATTTGTTATTCTCTTCCATTTCATGCAAAGATCTCTAAATAGCAGTGTTATTTGTTCATGATCACACAGCTAGCCAGCAGTAAAGATTGATAACTACTGATTGTCACATACTCCTAAATCCAGATCAGGCTTCTTTTATGACGGTATTTGATTTACCTGTGGAATACTGTGGTGATTCAGATGGTTTACTTCCATGGCTTACACTGTAACAAGAGTTTCTTACACACTAGGAACAAAGGCAGGAGATGCTTCTCCATACTATATTTTTAGGAAATAAATGTATTCGTACCATGTTTCGTACTAGTTGCCAGCACTTTATAGGGTGTCAGCTTCAAATCCAGATTCTCTTTTCTTAACAGCTGTAAAAAAACAATATACAAAAGCAAAGATAAATGCAACAGAAAGGCTGATTCTATTACTAAAAGGATGTGCATTGGACATTGATCTCCACTGTTCTTTGCTGAAACTGATAGTGAGTGAAAGCCTGTTTGGCAATTCTTTTTTTATTTTTTTTTTAATCTAACCTGGGTAATTGCATGTCTATAAAGACAAGAAGAAAGCCACCTAGAGATCTGAGAACTCTGGAATGTATTAGCAATATAAGCTGCATTAACAGTGTTTAAGTCTTGCTTTTGACAAAGAAAATTAAGAAAACAGAAAGACAAAGATGTTGATTAGTAATTCTCACCTTATCCATGAGTGAAATAATCTGAAGAATAAGTTGATCTTGACGTAAATCATCACCATGCTTAAAAATTACAGGGTATTTGCCTCCATCTTCTGTCTTGAAGAATAACTGAGCAGGCATCAAGGCACTCTGCAACAGGAAATATTCTACTAAGCTGGTTCACAGCAGTGCTTCTATTAACACATTGCTACAATGGAGCTCAGAAATACAAGTCTTTGCATTGTATTTGCATTGCCTCAATGGTTAAGAGTGTACCATTTCCAATTACCAAAAGTGTAACTGTATTTAAAAAGGAAAATACCTTAATGCTTTCCTTCCTTTTTTATCAAGGATACATTCTCCCTCCCTGTACCCCACAGAAGCAGAAGAGGAAAGGACAGAAGTATTCCATTTTTTTCTGTGCGCATGTAATTCCAATCAACAAAGAAGCACTATGCAAAAGGTCACAACAAAACAAATTTAAACTGACCAGATCAAAAAGAGACACAATTATAGGATGAACAACAAAGAATTCCTAGGAGCAAGTCATCTTAAGCAATTAATTGCTTCCTTAATCTAGTTAGCAAAAGCAAAAATACCTTTTCACATTATTGTTTGAGAAAGCCTATTTAATTGTTTGCAATTTTTCTGCATAAAATGGGTCAAAGGGGATCAATTACCTACATGAATGATATAATCTATTGCAACTTACCAAGTCCCTTCCCTCCAAAGCAAACCAAACAAAAATAACTGAGGATACAGAGTTTAATATTGAGGAGTTAGATTAGATTTTCATATTGATATTACAAAATTATTAAGTTCCATAAATAAAGGCAAAATTGTTCTTTATGTAGTCCTACAAAAGATGAGGGGATGTCCAAGGGCACCAAAAATTAGTAATTTTTCCCTTTTTAAGTCTTTCTGGTTTTTTATCCCGTAGCCTAGAATGAGATATTAAATGGAAATATGCAAGTTTTCAGAATCAGGAGAAGAAAAAACCCTCTGATTTTGAAACAAACTACATCTCACGGTTTTGGTCCTACATTTTTCGCATAGCTACACAAGACCAACAGGTAAAAGACTGCCTTGAGTTTGTCCTGAAGAACTTCAGCAATTAGTATTGATAAGAAACACTTAGTTGCTGTTCCAGCAATCTCTTTGTCCACATTCTTTCCCCCTAGTCTTAAATCAAACTCACACAGAATGATAACTCGAGTTTGCAAAAGTTTGCAACAAGTTTCCTGACAAAATCCTTTCAATATTGCCTCCAAACAAAGGTGCAAAGGGTGCAACTGCAGAAGTCTATCCTTCAAAGGGACTAACTAGGTATAGAAAGAAGCAAGCTAAAACTGGTAGAAATCTATGCAAAAAATATCCACCTCTGATTTTAAGTGAACTCAAACTACAACACAGTCAACAAGGAGCCTGATGAAACTACTGCACATAATAAATCTAGCACCTATCAGAGGTGACAGATTAACACTGGCTGTCACAGCAGACTGCATGAATTTTTTTCTAACTGGCAGACAAAGACCACCTAGACATAGGCCCAACTTATACAGCAAATTTTGGTCATCTTAAAATTAGATTGCAATCACCTATAGGAATTGAAAGTAAATTTATAAAAAGGTCCAACACCACTGAGCACAGCTAATAACTTACACTGCAAGCATTAAGTTACATTTCAAACAGTAAAATAAACAAAATAACCCCAGCCCTTCCAAGGGTACATCAGCTGCTTTATGCTCTCAAGCAGCTGCTACACATTGGTTTAAGGAACTATCAACCATGGGGATACAGGATTTACCTGTCAGCTGCCTGTAACTGCATGAAATGGACCACCACAGTGACTTCCACTCTCTATGAACCTAAGCTTTATTGAGCAATGGAACAGGCCCACAGATCTAAATGAGACACAGCACACGTGCCTTGATTTGACTGATTTTGATCTTACAGTGGTATTCCTGTTGAACACAGGAACAAAATTCTGGGAAATTCTGAACTTCATCATCTGTATCACTCTCATAAAAGCTGCTTTAAAGTTGAAAATTGAAATTGAAAAACAAAGAAAACAAGAAGTATTGAGAGTATGTTACAGTTGCATTTTGCCTTGACTAGGTCTATTCCTTTAAATCTTTCAACTGATGTTTCTAAGATTAGTGCTCACAAGACTTGTTTGTATTTCAGCTATTCAGAAGGTCTCATTTACCTTGAAGAGTGTGGCTTTTTCAGGGATTATTCCTTTAATTTTCACCTGAGGTTCCAGAGGAAGTGGAATAAGTTCCATATCTGCTAAATTCATCTTTTCATTATCAGCTAACAGTGCCTGAAGCCTCTCGTTCTAAAAGAACGAAAATTTGTTTAAGAAAAACCCACAGAACATAAAACACATACTAGGTATATATGAAGTCCATAAACAAAGGATGCATGACTAACGAATATTCAGTTTATTGAATTCTCTATACGGACAAAGAACCAAAGTTTCACTCATAGAATCCAGGAAAATAAAAGCTGTCTATTTTCAGTAATTTGAGTAAGAAGGAGATATTCCATCTAGTGTTAGTACAGTCAAGCAATTTTCTAAGTTCCAGATACAAAAGTCTTAGAAAAGTGAATTTCTAAATGGCCTGCACAAAGCACAGGATGATTTGTTTTTCATACTGTTGCAGTGTGCTCTGGCCAGTTTTGGTCAATCTCATGGCCAGACTCTGTTATGTCCCCTCCCCCCCCCCCCCCCCCACCCCTCNGTAACTGTAACCCCCCATGCCAGTGCTTCCCCTGGCACAACCCCAGTGCTGAATAAACCATCTGGGAACGCCCCCCCGCTGTCTCCCCTTCTTCAGTGTACCTGGACCATCGCGGGGGGTTGGGTGAAACCTTGCAGGGACTTCACCAGCCCTCCCGCGTCCAGAGCAGCCCGGCCAGCCCCTGAAACTGCAGGCAGACGCTTGATGCCCCCCCAGAACACACCACAGCATCATACCAAAATTAAATATTAGTTAGGTTTCAGAAATTGATTCAAATCTAACTTAGAAACTTTATATCCTTCAATTCCACCAAGGAATTCCCTACCACTGAGCAGCCAACAGCCTGCACTGATCTGATTTCCAGGCTTGCTCTATGTTCTTACATCTGTAGTTATCAGAAACACAACACCCATGAATTTTTGAGTACTTTACACTTGGTGTCCTAGATAGTTAAGGCTGAATACATTAAAGTCTCTAGCCTTTTCCCTTACTGAATACAACAGACACAAACAGACACCAAGGAGGCCCACAGCTGTTACGAATAGTTCTAGTGGTTAATTGCTGCTAGCTAGATTGCAATCTAAAAGTAAAAGCCATGTGCTTCTTAGTTTTACAGAAATTTCCTAAAAGAATATACAACTGACCACTACCAATGTATTGCACAAGTAGGAAATAGAATCTTGCAAATTGAAAAATCCTCGTCCTCTTTTAGCCTTTGTTAGTTATACACAGAACAAGTTGCCTCAGTTTTTATTAGTAAGTGTTTTATTCTGCATAAATATACCCCATATGTTTAAAGAAATAATCACACTGAAAAATCCATGTCTAAAAACAATGATGTGTGTCAAAGGAAAAGGTAACACACGAATAGAAATCCCTCTGCCATTTCTACTTCCCGCCTGTCAGGTTCATTTAAAACACTTTAACTAAGAAGGACAAAGCTTCTTAAAATGTTTGTATAATAGAAAGCCTTCTCCTCAAGACCCAACAGAAAGCAGGGTTCTGCTAAACACACACCTTATAAAAGAATAGTTTTGCTGCTCTTGGAACAAATGAAACATTGCTGCTAACTGGTTTTCATTATCTATCCTGGCATATTATTCACATCACAATAACCTGATACTTTCCCACATTCCCCACAACATGTTCAGCTATATCGTCAACTATTTAATTACTCTCATATCTTTCTTTTGCCAAAATACCACAAGAGAGCTCTCAAGGGCCTCTTCTGTTTGTTATCTACAAACTTGGAAAACACTTCCGAACTTTGAACTACCAAAACTTTTTCACAGTTTATTTACAGTTAACCAAAATTATTACAGAATGATGGACATCTGTTATAAATCTCAGGGCTAAGGAACTTTAATGAAAGGCTAACACTCCTACCCGTTGTCAAATTCAAGCCACAGATAGGTTTTCCAATCCTTTAGTTACCTTTTTCTTACGATTCCCACTTTCACGCTGCACTGCCTTCATTACATGAACCAACCGATCTACAAACGTCTGCTGGGCTGCCAAGAGCGAGCGCATAACTCGGACAGACTTATCACCCTAAGAGAACAAAAAGAAATAAAATTAATTCCTTGTTCTGTAATTATTTTAGCTACAAATCATTCCTTTGTTCTTAGACCTTTGGGCTTTTAATAGGTTAAGTGAATAATGATCAATTTCCTCTCAATTCAAAAGGTATTTTCCGTAAAACACAATCACAGTCACTGGAACTGGCAATCAATTATCTGACCTGACAGTGCACTTCAATTTGCTTCAACAATTTCAGTGGTGCACAGTCATGCATGACAAACCTATTCACACAAGCCAAAATTACTAAGTGCGAAATATTCTTATGAAGCACAAGAGTCAGACTCAAGTAATCCCCCTTATACTGGAAATAATATTAAGTGTGAGATACATGAAAATCAGAAAAGACTGCGAATCTGCTATAAAGTAAAACTTTCAATTCACAGAAGGTTTTTTTGGCTTTTTTTTAGGTTTTTTTCCCCGCTGCTCCAGCACCCTCTGCTGCTGAAACACAGAACAGCAAGTGCTGCTTCTGAGTTCCAGATAGGTCTCTCCACTTGCACTTCAAGCACAAGTTTCCAAAAAATAAATAGTAAATAAATCACACTGATTACACCAGGTTTTTAGAAGGTTTTAGACCCAGCGTAAGGCAGAGGATTTTGAACCAGTATGTTACTAACAGGAACAGGCAACAAAAGAGAAAAGAGTTCTCAATATTTGTTCTTATCATTTTTGGTAGCTTCTTCAGCTTACTATAAATTCAAAATTCAAGCAGAAGCAGAAGCTTTTATAAAATTTCAATGTATGTGATATACATACACAAAAACCCCCAACTCACCCTCCTAGACACCTGCACCATTTTAAGGAAGGACTATCCCAAACCATTACACACTTCCTTATAGAGGCGTTACCTTCAGCAAAGCCTGACTGAATCTTCTCATCACATTTAAGTACATTTCGTGAGTCTTTGGGTCCCTCTGCTGAGTATCTTGGTCTTCACACTCCACTATTACATACCTGCAGCATAAAAACAACCCAAGTTATACCCTACTCTTGGAGCTACACTGTATTACAGACCTGGAACCAAAAATGCAGATGATCTTTGAATAAGATCTTCAGCTCAACCAACAGTTGAACTCTTCCAAACTGCATAGTCCCAAATTCCATTTGGATCAGGAGAGTCTATCAAAATTTCTGTGGTTTTTCACTTACAGTGAAGTGTCATTGCTCAAATAGGACACACCTGACGTCCTAATCATATGAACACTCCAGCCAAGAAGTACAGTAGAGCATGTTTTCCACTACTTGCTACATAATGTAGTGGCTGCAAACTTGCTATTCAAGAATGCCTGCAACACAAGGAAAATCTCACCCTACCTACTCCCTGTTTTACCATTAGAAATGCTGGAAGGAAAGGTATTGTTCCTGAAGCAGCTCTGCAGAGTCTACATGCAAGAGTTTCCATTTCTAAAATTATCAACCAGATACAAAACTTCAGAGTACAATCCAGAACAGTTTTACTGAAAATTTATTTTCATGTTGAACAGTCACTTGAAACACTTTTCTGCAAATTTCTACTTGCAGCACTGACAAGCAAAAAATAGCTTTGTGTTGAAGGTCTTTCTGTTGGTCAATGTATCTCCTAGTACTACTGATCAAAAACGTGCAATAAACATAATAAAGTAAAAGCATATAATAAACAGTATTAAGAAAAGGAAAAAAATTAGCATGTCAGTCAATTTTCAAACACTGCAAAAAAGTGACTAATTCAAGAAATTCTCTAGGACTTTACACTGACAGCAAGAATTACATCTTCCTTTATGTACTTGTGTGAAATCTCTTTGTCACAGAGCAATTGTGAGACAGGACTAGAGGTCTGTCATTTGCAGCTGATCAGATTGAGTAGTCTCATTTATAAACCCACAATATATTATATCCATTAGAATAAGACATGTAACTTATTCCATGTGTATAACCTCAAAGAAATCCATAACTAAAGATTCCTTGTAGGGCCTTGCTAATGCACTGTTATAGACTGTTATCTCATGAATATGTGTGTAAAAGTCCGTATTTACAAAGTCTGTGCACCTAAACTTCAAGGAAAAGGGGAAGTAATGAATTGAAACGTGCCATTTTCATCTTCACTTGTTAAAAAGTCCTGGACAGTTTCTCAAAGCTATCTCGAAACAGGGAGTAAAGAGTAATGCTTCATACTTGGGTAGGTGTCTCTTATGTCCAAAGAGGAGATAGAAAAAGCAGTAGCACTGACTTTTGAGGCCACTGTTAAAGGATAAGACAGCTTTACAATGACAAGTGACTGAGCAGACGGTTTCATTTTCAAGGGTTATCCTACTTTTTCCATTGATTATTTTAGGTGCATGCTGTGTCTGGATAGTTGAAACATACAATCGATCAGCAGCCATGAGGATTTATGGCTACATCAGCTCAAATAGTGGCTGCAACATTTGTATTTTGTCACTTAGAAATTGAGATGTCTGGAAAGAAAACAAAGAATAAATTGACTAGGGTTTTTGGCTTGGTGGACTTTTCTTATTTGTTTTGTTGATTTTTTTTTTTTAAGTTTTATCAAAAACTTCACAGAATTATGGATGTTTGAACTTTCTGTAGACTGAGTGAAATGTTGTTGAAATGTAAGAGAACAGTTTGCATCAACTTGATAGAAATAAGCTAAGCTAACAACACTTATCTTAATGAAGAATATTCGATTAGGTAAAGGCACTTAGTTTCTACTCACACTAATTCAGCCTGCAATTATTTTAATCATTTATATTTAATAGTAATTTTCAATGAAGCTGAACATTATCTTTAGCCACTGCAACAGAAGTGACTACTGTTAGCAAATGTACATAAGTCATGCACTTAAATATCTTAGAAATCAACCTACTAAAAACTAATTAAACAATAAAACTTAGAAAGTTACAAAGGGAATCTCTCACCATAGTTTACAGGTTTCTTGTAAGAATTTTCTAAGAAGAGTCTGCTATGTTTATATCACATATCACATTCAGTTGCCAGTTCTCAACTTATCTGTGGTTAATGCTCTTAGCACACCAAAATATGATCATATGTATTAGTATTTTTAGTTATTCGATGCAGCTACAAAGGTTAAAAATGAGAATCCTCTGACTTAGGTTTAGCCATGTAAAAGGCACCTAAGCTCTTGCTTTTAAAATCCATGTGTATTTACAAGTAAATAGCTGTGTTTTGCATATGCAGATATTTGTATTTTAATACACACACACATGCACACTTCCACACAATACAGCTCTACTCATCTCACTTACTTCAAATGGAAAATTCCTACCTGCAAATGCTTTCTTGAAAGGCTTCCAGATTACTAGTTTAGTAATTTTCTTCTTAAATTAAAGACACCTTATTTTATTCTTAAACCACTGAGCTGAGGCAAGATCCTAGGCTAAGCAATCCTACCTCTCTACTGTATAGATGAACTAATATTTACAGCTAAAGTTCCCCCTTAAGAATGCACATATCTGCAATGACATTTTGTTTGTGCTCATAACCACAAATGGAAAAAAAAATTAGTTTACAACAAAACAAGTAGTACTTTATGAATCTGCATAAAATACACCTGATTAATATTTAAGTACGTAACTTCAATTTTTAGCCAATACTGTCAGACATTACAAGCACGAACCAGACAGCAAAACAGAGCAAAGGTGAACTTAAATCTCCTCCCCAACACCATAAACCACTTGAATGACAATTTTTAACATAGTTAGGCTGCTTCCTGTAACACTGTACTTAATGTCCTAGACATCACCTCCTTTTGTCTAACAGTAACACATATTTCTGCATTTTAAAAGCCTACATAAAAAATATAAATTATTAGGTTCAAACACATATTGTTTTAAATTTACTACTTCACCTTGAGAAAAACTGAGATTCTGAAGTTCTCAAGACAGAACATCTTTCGCTGAGCATCCTTCTGGACATTATAGCTTTGATTTCAGTTACATGTTGATACAGTATAAATGAACAGTTTATAACATACCAGTACAAGTAGTTTGCCAACGTGGAATTTTTGCATGCCCGTGATATTAAGAAAGTACAAAGGTCTTGCTGGAAGGAATTTAAGAAGAGAAAAAAAAAAATTAAGTTATAAAGAAATCTAATTTCTCTCTCTGACAGAGAGATAAAGTTAAGGAAAAACACCAAGTAAATCTAAGAATTGTGAGAGATATATTCCCTTCTAAAATCTGAATCCAATCCAACCTAATATTTAAATCATATTGTTTTAAATAATACTTTAAATCCATCAACACCACTGTAAGTAAAAGGTCTTCTACTCCAGTAATATATTTACCAACATATAAAAAGTATGTGATGTTATCCAAAAACAAACCCTTAATGTAATTTCTATTTCTGTTACTCTTTCCTCCTATACATCTTGCTATAAATGCTGAAAAATTCAACCCCCAAAGAGATCTCACACTCTGTTTTTTATCCAGAGTATCTAACAATCTTGAAGCTGTTCTATGTCATAAGAACGAAAATTTGTATGGGATACACAGCATGTAGCTGCTTCTTTAAGATATAATAGTCCAGCTACCAAGAAATCTGTGTATCTTTACTGATACGCTCAACTTGAGGCTTATTTTCTATGCAGTATTAAGAATCAAATAGGACAATTTGCAACAGGGAATGGATCTTTAGTTCAAGGACCAATTAATCTGCATATCAGATTAAAATCAGATTCCCTCAAAATATCTTTACCTTCTATCTTTCCCTTCCTCCAGTCCCATTTTTATTACTCGTCTACTTCTGGCATAAACAGAATATAGTCGTTGGCAGAAGTAAATCAACACAGTGTCTCACTTAGGTTCAAGAAAGGTAACATGCTAAATATGGCTACAGAAAGAACAGACTGCAGCGACTGAAATATTTGGATAACTGTTTCCTACTAAAAGGCTGCTTTAAAACACCTCGGACACATGCAGTTGTCAGTGTCTAACCAGTATGTGATAGCCTTTGCCGTAATTCTCTAGAGAAGAGTACTTTAATTTCATGAAGAATTCAATTTCCAGTCCCCCAATTTTGGATACTGTGATCATGTACATAAATAGACGCCCTGTAAAAAAAATCAGTTAAGCTATTGCTATTTTCTTAGCATTTACTTTAAATTTATATTCTTTGGGTTCTTTCAATATTCAGTAAGATACACCCAAAGGATCCCAATATTCACAAACAAAAGCAAGAAACAGTAACACGTCACTAGAAAAGTACAATGAATACAAGGTAAATTGTCTGACTTACATCAAGGTTTTCATTTTCTGCAAGCTCTTTTGTCTTAGAAGTAAGAGGTGGAGATGAAACAGGTGGAATAGGACTCATAAACTGGGAACTACACAAAGGAAAGCATGTAATTGGCATGATTCAAAGTTCTTGCTTGGGGGCCAAGGAGCATGCATGGAAATTGTAATGAATTTCACTTCCACAGCATAATAAATTCAGAAAACTGGAAGAGAAGTATCTTTGAAGGTAGCATCCCAGCCCTGTTTCAGAACAAACTGCAGGAACAGCAACTTTGACAGCTGCAGTTCCTGAAAACAGCAAAAATCTGAGCCTGGAGAGCTATACAGTTTAAGCCTATGAAGGACATTCACTTACAACAAACTTTGCATTTTTATTTCACCTTCCATACAAAATGAGCAGACATAGATAGGAATTTAACAAATCTGCATTTTCAGAAACTTTTTTCAAATGTTCTAAGATGAAACTGCTAATACACAACACCTGCAAGCACTAGTCTTTGATGCAACTACACATAAAAGAGGAGAGAAGCACTTATTTGCCAGGCAAAGTTTTCATATGGTAAATTTACCTGAAAAGAGGTAATTAAATAGCTCTCCTAACATCTAAGTATTAGTACAGCCTCAAAATACACCACACTTCCCATCACACCCACTTATATAGCTTTGCAGCACAATCAATGAAAAGCTGTAGAATTTACAACACAAAAAATACAGCCTTAAGTTACAAGTCATTAGAAACTTAAAACTTAAAATTGTAATAAATACTCACTGAAGACTTTGGTTACTAAGTTTGTTTGCATTTTGATTAATATTTTATTAGGTATCTCAGTCTTTCTTTTGGATTCCTGCAAGTATAAAAGGTATGTTTCCACAAGTCTCTCCCTACACCTTCTTTGGCAGGAGCAGGATGAAATTTCTTCCCACTTCAAACTGACTGGACATTTAGATCCACATTCTCTGATCAAAGAGGGAAGTGGAGCCTCACATAACTTCAGTGATGACATCTTAACTTTTGCAAATACAGAAGGAAGCAACGACAGTGTTTTTCCTGCTCTACAGAAGTTTTCTTCCTTTTGTGTACTAAGGTCAAAGGCTACAACTTTAACACCGTTTGCTCTGTAAACTATGTATAATCAGGAAACATTTCATGAATGTTCAGGATTTGTTGGGTTTGGGTTATTTTGTTGTAGTTTTTTCTTTTAGTGTTTCAGATTATAAAATAACATGTTGAATATGCAATGCTCCGTTAAAAAGAAGAAAGAATTTGATGGCTTAGAATGTTACATGTTTCTGCCTTTCTGCTCGAAGTCTAAGTTTCTTACCTGTCTATTTCTGAAGCATTAGATCCAGATGTTGTCATAGTTTCTGACATGGAGCCTTGACTGTCCCTCTTGCTAGGCTCCAGCCCATTCTTTATGTCATCAAAGTTTTCATATTTCAATGCCTGGACTAACTGTAGCAGGTACATCAGCAAATCCTCGTGGAGGAAAAAAAAAAATCTAAGTGAAATAAGGGAGTCAGTCAAAGCAAACTAGAACTCCTTCTGTTTGAAAAATTCTAATTTACAGATAAACTTTGTCAGGATATAGTGACCTCTAATAACACAGAAACTGAGGTCTCCCTAACAAGCAATATACCACAGCAAAACTGATGTTGGATGCAGCTTGACTCCCAAAAGATACTGAATTATCATTTTACTATTCTTTGTTACTCAAAGACAGTAAGTGCTAATTTAGCGAGTATTTAAGTGGAATTACTATTTTAAAATTCCCTTTAGTTAAGCTGCCCTAATTGCTTTCAGCATCCAAAGAATAAACTTTCAATTTGCGTCCTACAAGAAGAAAACTGAAAATTCAAGCATAAAATCTGGACTATAAGAATGGAGATTCTCTCTTCTTTCACAGACTATTTTTTTTTATCCTTTGTGTAGCTGAGGGATCTAAGAGAAAAAACACATATCTAATCTATTTTGGATTGAAGAAGATAATTTTAACCACTTACTTTTTAAAATCTACTTTACTGCCTTTACTGTTCAACATGTTCTGTTTAGTTACCTCCCAATACTTTGTAAAAGGTACGTATTTAAAGTCAAGGCAGTATGACCTTGGCTACTGAAGTAGGCTTGAAAAAATATATTTATGCTCCCTATTTTAAACTCTATTGATTGCCAAAGATTCAAGAGTTATGGTAATACATTCAAATCTGGGTTTGCTTTTTTAACGGTCTATAGAATATAAAATATATAAATCACTGAAATTTAACAGATCAGATTCTAACAAGTGTGCTCTATTCATAATCACAGCTCATCACATTCTAATCCGTATACAATTAGAAATGCCCTATTTCCACAGATGCTCTTCTACTCATTTTCTTTAGCGGTAGAGTATGATGATATACTGCTTCAGCTCACCAGACAGATCTACTGAAAATCTTTCAGTTGACTATTTAAGTTCAGAGCACTTCCGCAGGTTAAGACTCAAAATTTATCACTGGCTCTTGCTGAAAGCATATCATTATTTTACCTTGTTTAACAAAACCATGTTAATGTTCATGCTAAGACAATTATCAATGTGTGAAACTTAATAATGCGAAGACTGCTCCTCAAAAAGCTTACAATAAATAGCAATACAGTGAATTGTTTTTTGTTTTCCTTCATTAATATTCACTTCTGTGTCATAAAAAGTAGCAAACATTTCAAGGGCTCAGTAAGATTAAAAATCCTGAGACCAGCTGACTTTTCCATGTACCCACAGACTAGCGAATACCTCATCATCAGCCTGCTGAAGCCTGGCAACAGCATAGCACCGCACTGTGGGGTTGGTAAAGTGAGATGACAGAAGTTCTAGAGAGTCTTCCACATCCATGGGCTTCCACTTGCCCAGCAGTTCCAGTGCTTGCTTTGCTTCTTGTGGTAGATCCCAGTTGACACATTTCAGGAATTTTGTCAAGGCCTAAACAGGAGATTGGACAATTCATCAGTAAAAGGCCAGCCAAAATAAATTATTTCAATAATTAATGTCTCACCCGAAGGTAGAACTAGATTCAGATTATATTTAAATAAGCACAGACCGGGAAAAGCTTACTGATACAAGTGACGTCCCTTCCAGCCCAAACCATTCTATGATTCAACATACCTTCTCCTGATGGGTAAGGTAATATCTGAATTTCCACACCAAATCCTGTTCCTCATACGTTAGTTGCTTTGTCGGTGGATAACTCACTATGATCTATTTGATACATAGTCAGAAAATGAGTTTAAAAATGTGAGCAGGCATAATCAAAAAGTTAATGAAGTGTACTATGTGAAAGCACACCACTGACAACACACAAAAATAGCCAGGGAAAAACGCTCTCCAACAACTCAAAGTTATGCTATCATGGTGATGCTTCTCAGTTACATGGTTGATTGAACTGACAGTGCAGGCAAACATAGTTGCACTAAGTGTACCACTCAGATCTATATGACATGCACAAAATACACATTCTTAACCTCTCAAAATGGTTTAGGAAAAAAAAAAACAAGCACCTTGAGCTCCTTCCTGAGTTGTGCCCTTATAACTAAGCACTCCTAAGAAACACCGAAACATTTCACTCATGATTTTCTATAAACTGAAATTAACTGTATTTTCATTAAACTGTCACCATATATTATTATCAACCTACCTAATAAAATTGAACTTTGCCATCATATGACTGACTTACATTAAGTTGATCTCGTGTAGTTGCATTAGGCTTCAGGTCATGATCAGAAGGTCCGCTTCTTAGACTTCGAGCAAGTTTGTGATGTTTGCTCTCTACTAAGTTCTCCTAAACGCAGAGGGTAAGTCAGTATTTATAAATACTAAATTTCAGGGAAAATTACTATTAAAAGAAATCATCCAGCAAAGACTCACCAGTCTCTTGAAAAATGCATGGCAATGAAAATTCAAATCTAAAAGTACAGCATATTCTGTCTGGTTTTTGCTTGTTTTACAGAAAAACCTCCTTTAATAGAATGCGGAGGGTTGTTGGGAGTTTTGAGGGTCTGTCTCAGTATATGATTTAACATTAACAAATCCTACCTTGCCTTTTGGTGAATTGCTGCAATATGTAAGCGTTTCAGTCAACACATGCGTGATTGACAGCACTCAAACGTGCTAAACACTCCGTAAACATTTTCTATAGGATGACTTTTGCAGCATAAAGCTTTGTATGCAAGAAAAACATCTCAAAAACTTGTCCCACTGTTAATACCATGTTAGCAACAGTAGGAGCCACAATAGGAGCCACAGTGCCAACGAGATTTCAGTAGCCAAGGCAGTTTCCAGCATTGTCAGATTTGCTCTTGCAGTGTTAGATTACATGGTGCTCATACAGTGTTGCCAATACAAGCCCACTTACATTAAGGTTCCCAAAGCTGCCAATACCAGTCCCACTGAATTGGCATCCACAATAATGGAAATCTTTTCTAGAACTGTACTTAGGCACTGTCTACATGACAGACAACATATAAGAGAGTGCAGGGAGAAAATATTTTAACAGAGGTAGTGACCAATAGTTACTGCACCAGTCTCCAAATTCTACATTTCTCTTCTTCAGTTCCCTTTTACCTTACCTTCCCACCCTCTGAACTCTTTGGCCAACAAACCCCCTTCTCTGCTTTCTTACACCTCAGAAGCAAGCACATTAGGTATGGAAAGGAGGAGGTGAACATAAGCATTAAATCAATTATTGTATTTTAATTTAGCAGCAGCAGAAAATGAAAAAAAATATATAAAATTCAAACCCACCGATATTTCTCAACTGGTCAAATGTATCTTTCCACTGGAATTTTAAAATATTTAAGATGGCAAGCTTTCATCTACATTTATGAGAAGTTCAACAGTAACTCTGTAATACAGATGGCATTACATGGAGCACGCTTACCATAGACATCTGGGGATCTGGAATCTTAACAATTTCAGGACTTGTTAAAATTGGAGATGACTCATCACCATCCTGAATGACAAAAAGTTGAAGGCATATTAAACATCCCAAGCTTTAGGGGAAAAAGCATATCATATTAATGCATTGTGAACTCTACTACATTAGAAGAATGATGCAACTACTGACAGTTTTAAGGGAAAAAAGAAAATAATAAACAGATTATTTTTTCTGTTTGTTTTTTACCCAATGATAAACAATGTGGCAAGACAGATGCAAGTCCACCAGAGGAGGTGTTGCTGGAAAACCCACTCCTATGCTGGCACACATGCCAGTGGAGAAATTTGCCACTATTGTCATATGTGTCCTCTGGAAGCATGAAGAGAAACAAAACCAAGCTCTGTATTTCCAATAAACCCAAACAATTTCCTAGAAAAAACCACCATGTTGCAGAAAACATCTCCTAAAAGTTCAACACAGACAAATATAGCAAGATATATGTTTCCCTATCTATCAGAGGTTCTACATGCTTAGAGTCTAATCTGTGCTGCCTAAATAAGGGAAGGGAGAAGATAAAATATTCCTGTTTGAACCAGAAATAAGAAAAAAAAAATTAAAAGCCTGCTACCACATGACAAAACTAGCAACTCTGTCTTCCAGACATACAGCAGTGTGGTTTTCTGCTTTTTAACTAAGCATTAATACAAGCTATGAAAGAACATTTCATTTAAAATACAGTATAAAACAGTCAAGCTCAAAACAAGATCAGCATAACGTGCTCTGTTATATTTATACTTAGTCTGTTTTCATTTATTTTGCTGTAAATTTCAGATCAAAATAAACTTTTTTTGACATACCAACATTTCCCCCAGTAACTATGTTTCGAAGTGACTTGCTCAAGTTGCTTTCTGACCCCACCCTTTTTTTTCCCCTGCTTTTCCAGTCACATACGCCTCGCAGGTAACTGTTGTGGTGTGCTGTTG
>VYZT01025769.1:0-13299 GCA_013400735.1 Pomatostomus ruficeps
TCCCGCAGCTCCTCCAGCGCTTTGGATGCTCTGTGTCTGAAAATATAGGGTGGAAGAGTGTTCTAAACATCCAGGATAATCAGTGTTTGCTCCGCGACTGAATTTGAACCTGTCTGCTCCGACGCTTGGAGGTTTTATATGCATCCAAAGGCAGAAATTCTGCTTCTGTAAATTCAAATAATCCCACCAAGACTGACTTTAAGACACATATTTCAATGAAAGTAATTTTAGCATGTTTTATGGATTTTTCTTATCCTGAAAAATGCGATCCTTGTGATTAATTTTAAATTTACTTTGGAAGGTCAGGTTAATTTTTAAAACATAATTGCAAATTCTGACATCCTTGCAGCTTCTTAGGGCTGGTTTCTGTGTGCTCACACAGATCAGGCTGTACTGAGGTGCAATTCCTTCTCCTCTTTATCCCTGTCCTGTTCTGCTTCCTCTTTCTGTCATTGTCCCAGCAGTCCAGCACATCCTTTCCCCTGCCTTGCCCACACTCTGTTTGCTCTCCGGTCTCCCTGCATTTATCTGCACGTGGTGTTTCCTTCTGGACACTCCTTGTTTCGGGGCTCAGTCTCTCTCTCTCACCCAGCCTGTCCCTGTCCTCAGTGTCATTTCCCACCCCCAAGTGATGCCTGATCAGAGGCTCCCTAGAGCAGAGGCCAGACAGGATAAAGAGAATAAAATGGGGATTTATTGCAGGGCCTTCAACAGGGACACCTCGGGCACTCAGAGCCTCTCCGGGAGAGGCCACACCCAAGATGGACCCCGGGGCACCAGTTTGCTCCACTTGGATCAGTTTGGATCCATTCCCAGATCAGGGTTCATTCTCCAATGACAATTGCAGGGGATGATGGAATTGACCCCAAGTCTGTCCCCCCTTTTAGAGCTTTAGTTTCCATATTTTGGGGCCTGGAACAGCAAGGTGTCCTTGAGTCCAGGCCTAGAGAAGATTTGTTGTGTCTAACTAGAATGTGAGAACAGGAGTTAACAGACTAGATGGAGTTTGAGAGCTACACTGAAGTAGCACAGAGTCTAAGAAATATAAAAGCTAAATCTTAAGGCATCACAAGGACCCTCAGTTTGATGCATTTCTCATCTCCCACTTCCACACCCAGTTCTGGGTTCCTCTCCACCCTCCCCTTGCTGTATTTCCAAACCACAGCTTTGCTTTCCCTGAACTGGGAGCGAACAGCATCAGTTGGTGAAAGCTGTGGGGTCCCAGTCCCAACAAAACCACGGGACAGAGGCAAATCCCCTGAGCCAAAGGCTCACAAAACCCGTCACAGTTTGTGATCGGCCCAATATTTACCCCGAGGCGGGTGGTGGAGGTGGCAGTGTCCACACGCCCCAGCCACACGTGGGGACGAGGATTTTCTGTCGGTCAGAGGATGGGAATGGGGTCTGGCACACCAAACATGGGGATTCCTTCCCAGCTGCTCCCAGAAGGGTTCCCATCCCACCTCACCTGTGGGACGGGGGAGCAGCACTGCTGCCTTCGAGTGGTTTGATCAATAATTGGGGGTTTGGAGCTTGGGCTGGTCTCTGTCACTCCGGAGCTCCTGCCCCTGCTGCAGGGCTCTGTCCCTGCCCCGGTGTGCCCTGACTGGGCAGCCACGTATCACCATCGCCTCTGTGCCACCCCGGCCTTGGATCAGGGGTTTCTCTTTCAATTACCTGGAAATGGTTCGATTTTCAGCCCGAGCACGAGGAGTGCCCGCTGGAACATGAAGGGTGAATCGTAGGAGCCGTGAGGTGAGCGGGTGGGACACGCTGGTGTAAAATGGGCGCAAAATTTGAGGCCCAGCAGCAAAACTTTTGTCAGCAGCACAGAATTCAGTACCCATAATGAGCGCCACAATGGGATTTTATGGATTATCAAATGATTACCTTTGTTCTGCTTCCTCAGAGACAGAAACAAACTGTTGTGAAGAATAGCCTTGCTTATTCTTCTCTGAGTTGTTTTATATCCCGATTACAGAGTGACATTTATTTTCATGTGTCTGTTCTTTCCTGTATGGAGTCACAGAACCCCAGAATGGGTTGGAAAGGACCTTAAAGCCCATCCAGCGCCACCCCTGCCATGGCAGGGACACCTCCCACTGTCCCAGGGTGCTCCCAGCCCCGTCCAGCCTGGCCTTGGACACAAAGATGTTCAAGACTTGTGCTCCTATTAATTGGAGCTGTAAAAGTATGAAAACTGTTGGTGTATGGAGGCAGTTTATCTCTGTATATTTATAACAATGTAAAATTAACATTTATTTCCAGTCTTCAGTCACATTTTTAATTTATTCAAGTTGTGTCGTTCTCAGGATGGGCGTATTGATAACTGCAGATACCTGAAGCCATCTTCCGTCACTTTTCTCAAGAAAAAAGTTTAGATTGAAGTATTTTTGAATAAAAAATTATGCAACTTTTACTTAATCAGACGTACATATTTATAGGAACATTTATGGAAAAGTGTCTACTGCTTCCTAGGTTTTTTTGCAGTAATTTTAGCAAAAACCCACAGACAGTCATGCTAAGAGTGAATGTTTACTGCTTCAGAATGAACATTGCTCTATTTTGACTCACAAACCAGCAGAGAAATGCCCGTGATGGTCGCTGCTGACAGGTGAACAGGGGATATCAAATACCACGACTGTATTTTCACGGAATTTTCACGTGCAGTTATTGAATTTAGGATTGCAGTTATTGTGCCTGTTTGTGTCAAGCCATGTAATTGCATTACACAGACACACGTTCAGACACAATTTCTATTTGCATCCAGCAGGAAAATGTCATTAGGGGAAATAATTTCAGATCCCCCACTTTTGCATGTCTTGCTGACACATCAGTGGCATTTGGCTGGTATGGAAAATCTGCTAATGAGCAGAGCAGCATCAAAGTTGGAATTAAAAATCCACCCCCTAGAATGAGTAGCGAGGCTTAAACGATGGAAACCGAACTGCTGGGGGTTGTCTAGTGTGTAGTGAGAGAATTTATTTTTCGTGTCTGTGATAGCTCTATGGAACCTGGAAATTGGTCGGTTTCTTAGAGGAAAAGCTATCAAGAACTGAGATTTAACTGGGTCTTCCCTGGCCCTTGATAAATGGGATTATGTGTGGTGCTCAGTGCACTTCATTTTAGAAGATTTAGTGAGGACCATGAAGTGAAATTGTGAACGAGCAAGCTCACGGACAAATCCTCACTGCCCAGGGGAGGCTTCTTGATCTCACAGCTCGTTAAGGAGCAAAAAGATCTTGGATTGGAGTGCAGCACCCTGGTGTGGTCCTGAAGGACACCAGAACTGTAAAATCCACCTGAAATAAGCAGCTTCAGCCGTTCAGCTTGTGGTGAGCTGCTTCTTATGGTGAGCTGCTCCATTTTTTTTGTTTCTGTGGCTGTGCCCGTGCAGTGAATCGCTCCAGGTGGAATTATCCTCGAGTCTTCACTCCCAGAAGGCAAATCTGTGACCTGACCAGGAGTGACCACGGCACCAAAAAACTCTGAATATTTCCAAATGATAAAAAAAACCTGATTACCCATATCCCCAACATCAGCTGGGTGAGAGCTCTGGAACCCCGGGCCCTGGCACACGTTTGTTCCACATGTCTGTCGGATCGAGTGTGGGGTTTATGATGTCAGCAGGACGTGTCAATAAAGTGTTGATTTTTGGGGAGTAAACATCAGAAAGGGAACAGGCTTGCTACTTGCAAAGTATGTTTGAATGACAGCTGTTCTGTTTTCCTAAATTTCAGCAGACAAAGTAGCTTGAAGTGTTCAGGAGCTAAATCTGTCAGCTTTCTGATACAAAGGAAAATTTGCGGGGTTGGAGCACTGACAGAAGTGGGGGTGGAAGCGCGGTGACAGAACAAAAATCAGAAATAAATACAGCTTTACTTTGCACTTTCATTTACATTCTTGCCATATTTTAGAGCCCAAGGCAGACACGCTTTAGGCCAGTGCTAGAAAAATATATCTGAGAGGCTGTGGGTGTTTGTAATCTCCCTTGCTCCGGACTCCCAGGGAGAACGGGAGGTGAGGCAGCCCAGCTGAGCTCTGCATCCTCAGGGGAGCCCAGCCAGACCCTCCCCTGCACTCGCCAGGGGTTTATTACAGCTGCTAATAAATGATAATATTGGGTAACCCCTCAGCCCCTCAGACTCTCAGTACCTGGTGCAGGGTTAGAAATGAACAACACCTTGGGTATCGCATCTCTGTCCCTGCAGCCGCTGCTCTGGAAGCTCTCCGCATGCAGATTCGATTTAAATTCTCCTTTTTTTTGATGTCTCTAGCAGCATGTGAAGCTGGCTGGTATTTATCACCCAGTGCTCCCTGCCTGCCCTGGTTTCCCCAGTGCCTTCCCCATGGCCCTCTGGCTTAACGCTGAACTGGCAACGATGCTGGCAAGCATCAGACACTCAGACTAATCCCTTAGGCTTCTGGACCTAAAGCTTTGGCCATTTTGGTTGAGGGGTTTTTTATGGTGGGAATTTTTTTGTGGATTTTTTGGGCATTTTTTTTGTTTGTTTGTGGGGTTTTTTGGGTTTTTTGGGGGGATTTTTTTGGGTTTTTTTGTTTGTTTGTTTGTTTTGGTTTTAGTTTTTTTGTTTTTTGTGGTTTCTGCTTTTCCCTGCGAAAGGTAAGGGGTGTTACCCCCCAAAATCCTCTCAGTGAGGAAGCAGCTACTGAGTGATCAGAGCTAGGCTGGCAAACTGGGTTTCACACTTGTGAGCGTTCAATGATACATCCTGGAGGCCTTGAGCGAGTCAGAGAAGTATTTTAATTCATACTTTTCCGTGTCTCTCTCCTGCTGGTAGGTTACTCACTTGAAAAGTGGCCATATTTTACTGTCAGTACCATTGGAAAAGAAATAGTGCTCGTTTCAGGATAAATGAGAGAGAAGTGTTACCATAAGACAAATTTGTGACGAGTGTTCTTCTGTTGGTACAGATGGCATCTGTGTATTTTTATCACTATAAATCACTCACAGTTGGAGTCATACTCAGTCCAATATCTTGCTTTATGTTTATTGACATAATCACAGTTTTAGAGACGATATTAATCACTCAGTTCTTTGGAAACATTTGGATTGGTAGATGAAAAAACATATTTATTTTGAGAAAGCAAATGGTACAATTAATTTTCACATATTTGTACATTTACAAATAATAAACAAACTATATTGCAAAGCAGTGAATTAGTACATTGAAATATTGATTTGCAAGCCTTGTTTCTGTCCTACAATCCTCTGCAGGTGCACGATAAATCAGGATTTCTGCAGTACCAGGAGATGCAGTGGGGAGAGTCACCTACATTTAAAAGCAAACTGTATTTCTGCAGTTTCCCCCAAAGTCCCAGGGTGTTGGTGAGATTCCTCAAGAAGTCTTGAATTTGTTTTTTGCACTGTGCTGCCCACAGCAGCGTGAGCTGGACCAGCTGGGAGGGGAGGGTGGGAGGGTCACACAGAGGGCTTGGATCAACTGCCCTTTCCCTTCCCTTCTCTGGGGTTTGCTGATGCCCGGTTGGGCTGGGGCAGAGCCTGGGCAGCTCCTCTTGGTCACCCCTGCCAGGTCACCCCTGCCAGGGTGGGAGCATCTGCCCCAAAGCCCAGGGGACAGAATTGAGAGCAGGGCCATGAGCAGCTCCTGCTGCTGGGTTTGCACTGACACCCCCCTGAAAGGGACCCCAAATCCCTGCTAAGGGTGCTGGAAGTGCTCGCATGCCAGTGGGAATGAGCTGTGTCTGCTCCTCTGCCTCCTTGCACAGCGTGGAGAGGGAGCCGGCTCTCTCCGAGCTTTGCAAATGATGGTGATGCCTGAGCAGAGGCTGCCCAGAGCAGAGGCCAGACAGGATGAAGAGAATAAACTGGGGATTTATTGCAGGGCCTTCAATAGGGACACCTCGGGCACTCAGAGCCTCTCCGGGAGAGGCCACACCCAAGATGGACCCCGGGGCACGAGTTTGCTCCACTTGGATCAGTTTGGATCCATTCCCAGATCAGGGTTCATTCTCCAATTCCAATTTCAGGGGATGATGGAATTGACCCCAAGTCTGTCCCCCCTTTTAGAGGCTCCGTTTCCATCTTTGGGGGCCTGGAACAACGAGGTGTCCTTGAGTGCAGCCTGGAGAGGATTTGTTGTGTCTGAGCAGGATGGCAGAACAGGAGTTAACAGACTGTCTGGAGTTCTAGAGTTACACGAAAGCAGCGCAGGATCTGAAAAATATGAAAGCTGAATCTTAAGGCATCAATGGGCTATAGCCTGAAGGAAAACAAACAGAATATTTTCTTCATTTTCTCAATGAAAATAATTTTGCTTGTCCCCTGCTTTCCCCAGCTGTGTGAGGGAAGCTTGGCCTGCAGGCACAGCAGGTGGGAGGTGATGCCAGCTGGTTGTATAACCCCCGTGACCTGATCAGGAGAGAGAACTTCTCACTCACTTACTGTTTTTTTTCACAATTAATGCCGTTTTCCTCTTCTGAACCTCAGCAATTACCCAGTGGAATTAACTTCTCAAGAATGGTATTCAAACTATGAAATCCTTAAACTCAACCAAGATGTAGCCAGCTAATTTTGCACCAGTAACATTCATTGAAAACTATAAGAAAATGTGTGTTTCTATAGGCAGGCACACCCAGCCGAACCAGTTTCAAATTTGTACACACTTGCATTAGCAAATTGAAGCTTGCTTTGCTCAACTGAAGCGTGAGTCATAAAGATATCAAAGAAAATAACATCCAAAATTCCACCTGAAGAGGAACACATAATTAAAAAATTGGTTGACTCAAAGGAGCAGCCGATCTTCAGAAGCAGAATTATCTTCAATGACCTTCTCCCTATCTGAATGTGCCGCCACACAAAGGGCAGCACTGGCCGTCCCTGTCCCTGGGAGCCCTCCGAGCACGTCAGCACGGTTATTCCAGGCAGCCAGGAGAGCTCTGGCACTGCTGAGCTGCTGCCATGCGTGGGAGGTGGGATTTGTGCTTCTTTCTGGGCTCTGAGCACATTTACCACCTCCAGTTCAGTGTTAGTGACCCTGGGCAGGCCAGGAGAACACGACATTTGTGCTCCTGGTGTAAAATCTGATCAAAACCAGCTCCCCATCTTCACTGGATCAGTGAAATTCAGCTGCCGCTGTAAAGGAGAAGGGAAAAATTCTTCTCCTACATTCTTCTGAGGGGAGTGATTCCATTAACTCCAGCAGTTGCTCTGTACTCTCTGCCCTGTGACCGAGGCCACAATTTCCCCCCTCAGATCTGAGAACTCTCAGCTGTGAGACGATCACGCTCCAGGAGGCTGTAAGGGGGAGAAGGGAATATTGCAGAAAATAATTTGCCTAATCTATTTTAGAAATCCATATTCACACATCCATACATTTATATTCACAGATTTCCACATCACAGCAGAAGGGACATCAAAAGTGCCCCAGCTGCAGCCGCTGGGCTGAGCTGGATCAGCTTTGCCTGGAGCCTCTGACGTGAGAAGGAATTGTTTACTCCAAGGACCTGGAATTCTGCAATCCAGCGCAGGCAGCAGGCAGGGAGAGGGGTTACCTTGGATAACCTAAAATTCACAACGGAACCGGAGAGAAAGAAGCCTGATCCCAAATAAACACATTTTCCTATCAGCTGAGAATCTTCGCTGTTACCATGCTGGGTCTGGCACTCCACCTGGCACACTCAGATAGTGGGGGTTTGTTTGGGCTTAGAATATTTCATATATTGAGGTGTTATTAATGGCTGGAATAAACCTCAATGGACTAAATATACAGCACTAGCCATGTTTGTAAACAGAAACTCCTGCCATGAAGAGATAATTGGGTGTATTGGTAATTAAGTAATGTTCTCTAGTGAAGTGACAGGCATTGCATTTCCTATATTGATTCAAATGTCATTAATATTACCCACAAGACAGACTTCCTTCAAAGGCAGCAGTAGAAACCTTTAATTTTAAAATTTTATTTAAAAAAAAAATGAGTTATTTTCCTGACTAAAGCATCGTGTAGCTTTGTGTACCTGCAGAGAGCTGGGAAGGAAGAGGTGGAGCTGCAAGAGCTCGGAATTGAGGTGTTCATGTGCAATTCTTTGGGAATTCCCCCGTGGGAGATGAAATGTCAGCCGTGTCTGCAATGCCCTCACGATCCCGGTGACCTCGGGAAGGTATTTGTCCTTTGCTTCCTCCTTCCACTGTGTCAGAGGCCCCAGCCTGTGGTAACTCCTCATATAATCTGTAATAATATCAGGATGCAGCAGAGCACACAAAACACGAGGGGAGCTCCGTATCAAATCCTGGGTAATTACCTCTTGCCCTCGATTATAAGTACAGAGCAAGCCTAAACCAACAAAGCAGTATTGATTCACATGTTAAAACCATTGCTGGAGTTACAAATTGGGAATTGTCAGCTGTGAGGGAGCAGAAGCTGTGTCCCCACGTGGGCAGGAGTGCCTGTGCTGAGCAGATAAAGCAGATCGTGCAGTTTTCCTACCAATTTTTGTGAGATTGCTGCTGCAAGATTTCTGCCATCTGCACCTCGTTTCAGCGAGAGCAGCTGTGCTGGTGGCCACATCCATTTCATAGCTGCAAAATTCATCTTTTAGGCTTGGGTTTCGTTTAAAATAAAATCTGTGAAGAGAGAAAAAATATAAAATGGCAACGTGCAGCAGCAGCCCCTGCCCTGCCTGTCCCTCTGCACTTTGGGTGCAGGGATTTCCATCACTTTCTGCCTCAGCTCCTCTGTTAATGGGAATGGATATCCCAAAACGCCATCAGAACCCTTTCATCTGAGCTGTGGTGGTGCACAGAGAGCAACAGGTCAGACAATGGCATGTGAGCAAGAGATGAGATAGCATTGAAGCGAGGGTTTATAAACATCTCAGACATCACATGTGAAAGGGATATTCAACAGATGGGATTAAAAGTATTTATAAGTATTAAGATGATTTAAAAATTCTTCCTGATAACTTGCTGCCTTGAATCAAAATGAATGAACAGAAATTTACTGGCACATATTTACAATTTTTATTGGGAAAATATTTGTTTAGATGCTCGATGTCAGAGAAATATAAAATATTGGGCATGAAAAGGCATTAAGGTCTGTATGTGAAGTACATCAAAATAATTCTAATAATTAAACCTTTCAACTCCACTCTTCTGTTTAACTAAAATGTTATTTCTGTAAAGATTTTTTTCCCTACAGGTACTTAGGCTGTCCTAATTATTTATCTTGACACCGTATTTAGATCAAAACCTGTAACAATCTGGTGTTTGCTAGGATTAGAACCAGATTTTACAGTTTATATTTGTGTACACAGGCTCAGCTGCGTGAAACCCTGTTGGCAGGTGAGGACCATGGCTGTTCCTACGTCTTGTTTGTGGTTTTTGACAAATATTTTCAAACGTAAGTACCTGACATTAATTAATCTTGGCCTAAGATGCAGCCTGGTGCCTTGGGGAGAATTCAGTAGTTTTGAACATCCTTTAACTGGCTTGGAATGTCATATATTGGAATATTCTACATTGGCCATCTCAAAAATGCAACCTGTGTTCTTTTAGCTTCCCTGGCCTCAGCTGCTGCAGAAAGGGAATTTATCAGATGGAATCGTTAATCCAGGGCCTGGCTCCTGGGTTTGATACTGCAGCTCGCTCTGCCGTGGCTGTGGACAGGTTGCAGCTTGCCTGTAATTATAGATCCTATAAACACATTACAGCAGGAGTTTCTATAGGCTCGGTGCCAGGAACAATCTGGGCTCGTTCTAAATAACAAATATAGCACCAGTGCAAAGTGTGGGAATGGGCACAGCACATCCACTCAGAGCGCTCCTGCTGCTAGGACTCCCGTTTGGCTGCTAGGAACATGAGAACACAAGGAAAAACTGGTTAATTGGGGAGTGCTAGGAAGCGGCTGGAAGTAATTGTTTTGCCAAATTAGTAGTCTTGATGATAAGACCAAGTTCACAAGAAAATTCCTCACTGTCACTATTTGGCACGAACGGATGATGTAAAGGGAGGTTAATTGGCTGCTCTTTAAAATAATTGAAAAAGCCTCTTTTTGTGGGGGCACCTCCTGCTGCCCCGGTGCCTGCGTGAGGGGCTGTGCCAGGGGAGGGCTGGGATGGCTGCGGGAGCTGCAGGAGCATTTTTGGGTGATCACACAGGGCAAGCCAGGAGATGCTCACGGCTCCTCGTGCCCGCATTCCTTCCCTTCCTCCTGACAGGAATCTTCTCCCTGGCAGGGTGGCTCCTGGAATCTGGGATCAGCTGACACTGTGCCCCTGCATTCAAAACTGGTGATTCCTCCTGATGCTCCTGCTCCAGTCCTGTTCTTGTCCTTCTGAAGTGTTCCTGGGACGTGACGGCCACGTCCTTTCCCAGGAGCTCTCCCTGACAGCCCAGGAAGCTTTTCCTGACCAGCAACAAGGACTTCACCGGTGCTTTTGGTGCTGGCTGCAAGTGGCTCACTCAGAAACAAACGGGCAGAACCTCACAACAAAAGAGATTTGCTTCAAACAACCAGCTGCAAGAGTTGGGAATGGGCAAGGAAAAGATACAAAACCTGCAGGAGGAACTGCTGATGTCCACTGGCTCATCCTTTCTTTTTCACCCTAAATATTTCAAAACATGCACTGCTTTTGTTTTGGGTTTTTGGTGGTTTTTTTGTTTGGTTGATTTTTGGTGGGTTTTTTTGTCCATGTGGAGGGGTTCTTTGTTTTGGTTTTGTGTTGGTTTTGTTTTGGTTTTTTACATTTCTGTCATATTTTCATTGTTTCCCTATTTTCTCCAAAGAAATGGAGGATGGGATTTAAAACACCCATTTACTGAAGGACAGTTTGTGCATTCCTGTGCTACAGAAGAAAGGAATGGATGTCTCTAATCCAGTTTCTTACGTGGGAGGGGAAAGGGGTGTAAAAATCCGAGAATAAAAGTCAAGAATCTTATTTGGGGTCTGCAGCTGCAATATTATTCATGCATTGTAATGCATCATTCGCTATCCCTTTACTTGGCCTGGCCCCCGTAATATGGAGCAAAACGACAATTCTTCATGAATATGTCCTGACTAAAAAGAGAAAACAAAACTATTTCACATCTTTGTAGGGATAAATAGATCCAGTGCAATGCAGAGGATAGATGTTGTTGCATTTGGCGAGTAGGAACCGTGGGATTCTTTCAAAAGTTCTCATTAAAGAAAGAAATTTATCAGGATACATTCCAAGGAAATACTTTGGACAGTACTGACACTCTGGAACGATTGGTCTGTAACAACTTTTAGAAACACTGGGCATGGGATCTCGGCTCGTTCTCATCATAGCTTTGGTGATGATGCTTATCATTCTTATTACTATTATTATTTTTCTATAGCTGATTAATGTCATAACACTTGGCAATTAATGTGCTACTTAATTACAATAGAAGGACAGCTGAGAGGTGCAGCGATGACTGGCCCTTCTTTCACCGCCTTTGAAGTTTAACTCCACCCTACAAAGCACCTTATTCCGGAATTATACCCATAATTCTCTCCAAAATCCTTGCACAAGACTGACGTTTGTTGCCATCGACTCAAAACAACACCAGGGTAACAAATCAAAATTTTCTGAGTCTGAGCCACTGTGAAGTTGCCTCGTCACTTATCTTTCCCAAGGCACTGGGCAAAGATGATTCTGAAATGCATCTCTGCTCTGGTCTAGAAAGAAACTTGCACAGCTTGGTCCATTCTGTTCTAGTGTTACCAGACTACGAACATTTGAATTATTAAACTAAATTACATGCACATATTTTATTAAAATTAGCCAGATCACTTACATAAAATATTATTTTATTTTGCAAATGTTCTCTATTTTCCTCTGTAAGTACCTTTCTGGTAATTTCTGTCAGCTCACTCTCTTTCCCTTTGCATTGTATTCTGTTCACTCATTGTCTCAATGAGTAGTGACAAAGCTGCTCCAAATTCAAGATTTCTTTTCAAATATTGCTCATATTTTAAGAATCCCAGACTCAGGCAACTTCCAGAAATTATAACACAAAGTTTATCTCGGTGAGAGAAGTAAGGTACAAAACATAATCTATAATTAATAATTTGGAGCATTTAGGAAAAAAAGTTGAAGCCTCTCAACATTATATTTTATTGTTTCTCTACAAATCCTACACAGAGTAAAATCTGCCATCCTTACAGTGATGCTGTGGGTGTGAGTTACAGTGTGAGATCATCACACACAGCTTTTGGGGTAATCAACTCTGTGTCCTGCAACAAAATCCTTCTGACATAATTACAAAAGTAATTACAACACCCTGAGGGTCATTAGTTTGCAGAGAAGCTGTGGCTGCCCCTGGATCCCTGGCAGTGCCCAAGGCCAGGCTGGACGGGGCTTGGAGCAGCCTGGGATAGTGGGAGGTGTCCCTGCCATGGCAGGGGTGGCACTGGATGGGCTTTAAGGTCCCTTCCAACCCAACCATCCTGGAATTCTGTGAAGGTTTGGACTCCTGAGTCTGCACTGCACTGTCGTGTTCCTTCCCATCGTACAGATTGTTGAGCGAATCACTCTGCTGCTTTCACGCTGCGCTGGGGCTCCTGCTGCTTTCTCGTGGCAAAGGTTCCAGGGTTGGCATTCCCGGGAAGGTCTGTCCTGCAGGGAGGGAACGTCCAGGGAACATCCTGGCCCCGCAATCAGCTCTCAAACACCCTGCCTGGCCTAAGGGCAGCTTGTGACGCCTTGGGCAAACCCAAACACCTCCTGGGCTGAGAGAAGAGCTCTGGGGATTCTTTGGAGGAGTTTTGCAACCCCTGGCTAATCCCAACTGTGCGTGTTTGTTTTGCCCGGAGAGCGAGAGCCTGCAGGAGAGCTGATTTCTGCTTCTGCCAGGTATTTCTAGAGAGCCTCCTTTGGTTTGAGTTTTTTCAGTGGAAAAGTCTTCGAGATTATTAAATGAGAGATCTTACAGTCTTTAACATGAGAGTAAAAAGAGCATTTTTCCCTCTGTTCACCACTAGCAGCTCTAGAAATAATGGTCTGAAGAGGCAGCAAGGGAAACGTAAGAAAATCTTGAGAAAATTGATGACAACAGTTAAGCCATGGAGGAGATTGTCTACAGAGATTCTGTGTTGCTAGAAAGGGACTGACAAGCTTGAAGATGCATTTAGGTGTAGCTGATCCCTCAAGATCCTTCCACCTTCTATGGTGAATGAATCAGGAACAGAAATGGAGTGTGCCTCGTTCCTTGTCAGACTCCTGAACAGAAATGGAGTGTGCCTCATTCCTTTCCAACCTCCAGAACAGAAATGGAGTGTGCCTTGTTCCTTTCCACCCTCCAGAACAGAAATGGAG
>VYZT01025771.1:0-10981 GCA_013400735.1 Pomatostomus ruficeps
TGGAGAGTTTAAAGCTTTTAAAATGTTTGGCTTTCAGTATTTTTTAGAATTTTGTTCTAAGTGGACATAGAAAACAGCACTTTCTGATGAACAATTTTGTTTTGATGAATCCCTTTTCCTGAGTGAAAAAGAATTTATTATTTAAAAGCAATTTGTTAACATAGTTTCTTTTTTGTATATGCAGCTTAACTTCCCTTTGTAACTTTTTTTGAATTTTGAATTTGCAACCATATTTCTATAAATGCTTTCATCCATAAATTGATTGAGAAAAATATTCCTTACATAGGAAAACTTTATTGATAAAAATATATTAAATTTGAATTATTGTTCTGTTTTTAAAATATTTTATTAATTTAAAGTATTTTTTATATTTCAAAATATCTGTGGTAAGCAAATAAATCCATTGCCATCATAAGCAGTACAAAAAAATCTGAAATTATGTTCATGGAAAAAGGTAATGAGGAAAGAAAATAAGAAAAGAAATTAGAACAAATGACCTTTTAAAAAAATAGCTTATTGCTTGTTAATTGTACAAATAGCTCTTGGCAGCTTATTCATGGCTAAATATAGGTTCCAGCAAATTAATAGAAGAAATTAGAAGATATGAAAGGTAACTCCACAAAGAAACATATTAAATTAATCTTTAAAAGTTTAGTGCTTATTCAAGAGTAACGATTAAAAATCTGGAGTTGTATGTTGAAACCCACCATAAATAATTACTTCAACTCACAGACTTCAGGGATTTTATAACCACAAGCAATACAATTTTATTGAGGATTTCCACTCCATCTTGCCCAGGGCAACCCAGTCATGTGACCAGGTGAACAGGATAGCAGACCAGAACCAGGTGGGATTTTTTTACTAAGACTAAAGTGTCTCATAGAATGTAATATAAAGTTCCTTTATTACCTTTTCATTCTATTCCAGACATAATTCCATGGCTTCATACAGTGGATAGTCATTTGCATGTAAAGGAACATCGGTACTGTGTGGCATCTGCTCCTCAAGAGACAAGTGGGAAGAGGAGGTAGATAAAAAATATGGGAAGTCCTGTGGCTGTGCCTGGAGCATACAAATGATGAGTAATTATGATTAAATAGTAAGAGATTATGAAAAATGAGCAGCACTCCAAGGATCTGGTTTTTATTACATGAAATATTGTACTGGTCTGGTCTAATTTAGATTCGTGTAGTGTAACTAGCGATACATTTGGTGGTATCTAGGATGCCTTCATGGTCAATAATAATAAGTACACCTATATATGGCATATTTCACTGTAATTCCCCATTTCAGACACCTCCTTCAAGATGGGATGAAATATTTTTTGGAGAGTGTTTCCTCTCCATTTAGGAGAACTAAGGACAACCAGCTCAGGTATAAAATTCTTTGATTAGATGTATCCCATCCAAAGTAGATGGTGACCCTTAACTTTTTGAAAAAATCAAAATAAATTTGCACTTTCATATGGTAATACCAATTTTTTGCATTCCAAACAATATTAATATATACATAGATTATTCATGCATCTTCTAGTGCTCTGAGTCATCCACTGGTGGCGCTTGCTGACTTTTTTGGCAGATTAGAAAAATTTCCTCATCCTGAGTGCTTTGATTTGTGCTATGGGTGACAGACAGGCTAAAGGAACCAGGGTGTAGCCTGGTGAGTGTGTGACTGTCCTCAGACTCCAATCTATGTGCAATAAATGAGGTTTTGAAGGAAACCATCCTTTATTTCAGTTACATTTTCCTGTCTATGCTTTCATGTTGTTGGGAGTAAATGATGAAATGCTATCTTGAACTAGTGTTTATAATTTTATTTCTTTTTTGTGTAAGTCAGGATAGATAGTGATTTTCTTACATAAATCTGCTACTAAAAATATTCTCAGTATTCTTCATTTATATCTCCAGTGCAAATGAACAAAGAAAGATGAAGATGGAGAGAAAAAAATCCAAAGAGAAGATCTCATAAAGAGCTTACAAATAACACTGGGCAAACAAAGAGTTTCTGTGTAACTGAAGAAAAAGAAAAAGGAGAGCAAGGAAGAAGAGAAAAGGGAACAAGGAAGAGATTTCACTCAAAACTTTGCTCACGTGATATCCCATTAAAGGCTAGAAGCAGAACTGTAGCAACTGATATCTGTATAATACATCAAAGAAACAGGTACTAAGCCTCCATAAAACTCCTGCCCAACTGGAGACAACTGTAATTAAGGGTGACCTCTTTTCTTTAGCTGGTGCCTCTCACAGTTTCTTCACCATTTGCTTTTGCAAATGTGTTTGCATACATCGTGTCTCCTAATTTGTGAAACAGAGCACAGCAGAGAACAGAGTCTCATGGAGTGCACTGATGTATGAATAATAATAAAAATAATATATGCAAATCAGACCTGGTCAGACTGGGTTTTTCTCCTACAGGGGGAAGCAAAGAGCTTCTGTTCCTGCTCGGCTTTGGGACTTGCACATACTCTGCTTCCCATCATTTTGGGCGCTCCCTTGTCATCTTCCTCATCCTTTTCTCTGTGTTTGGCTATTGACCATCTATGGACTGGTTTTGTATTTAACTCTTTCAGACTTATGTTTGCGCATTTGCTTATAAATATTTAGCAAAATGTGTCTTCTATAAATAAAATGGGTATTTTTTTTATTGAGAAGTAGATCTGCTTGAGGCTTCAGGCCATCAGCTGATCATATCTCCAGTGTATGGCTGGGAGATAGCAAAGCTTGCAAATAACAACAAAACATTATCAGCAACTGTCTTCCTCTGTGGGTGTCTTTGTTGGACCTGGTATAACACACAAACCTTCTGTTTCTTAATATTTACCTATGCATATGTGCACATTACAAACACCATGTGCACCTGATAATGTGCCTAGTCAGTAGCTAAAGCACTAATTTCTTTTCCATACAGCATCCATACACTAAACCATTTAAAAATCAGGTAATTCTGAGCAGTGAAAAAGCACCACAAACACCTTCTCAGCTGCTATTATTAGTCTAAAATCCCCAAAGTAGCAACTTAAATAACTGATAAGTAGCCTTTATTCTTTATGTAATCCCCATGCCTTATATTAGCATTGGTGTTGCCACCTACCTTTACTGTCCCTTTCTTTTACAAAGGAATTAGAATGACTAATTTCTCTATTCTCCCTTGTGAAGCTTAAACTCTATTTTACATCTCCAGCCGTGCTGTTTTTTCATGAAACCTTTCTAAACCTTCTTTTCAAAATACAGGGAAGCTTAAAAAAACCATGAGCTATCACAAACGTTTGGACTATTTGCTGCAGTCTGTGGTTCTGTAGCAACTTAGCACTGTCCTTCATTTCTAGGAGAGTAAACAAAATACTGCATTGCAGCAAATCTAATTTAAAGAGACACAATAGGGCAGAGGTCTGGATAAGTAAGGCTCAGTTTTGTTTGCCTCCTAGCAAAATATTAAAAGAAACAAGAGACACACAGAGAAGCAGCCTATTTGTTCTTTATTCTCCTTTTTAGTTATCAAAACTTAAATAGAGCCTGTTAGACACGTTGTATTTCAACTGAGGAAGTCAGCAATATGCATTGTTGGAGGAATAGCACAATGCTGCCTTTTAATATTGCTATATTGAATACAGAAGGTATGAAAACCAGATATATATTAAAAAGATAGTAATTTGTGTCTACCGCTTAGAGGTTATTTTCTTAAAAGAATCTGATGACTTTAATAGCTAAAAAGCAGACAATATTTTTCACTTTGAACAAGAGCACTGGAAATTAGGTGGATCGGAGCTATCATATGAGAACTTCAGACAAACGTACAGCCAATATTTTAAAACTGAGGGGTCTATTGTGTTTTATGTAGAACTCAGAGGCAGCACACACATTACTAGGGGAGTGAAAACACACCAAAAAGTAAGTTAAATGAGAATTACCTCCACCTCAGACTTGCAACAGTTGAGGTCCAGCGGACAGGAACATAATGTGGAATTAGACAAGATTCCCTCTCACATGGAGCTTAGCTCCATCTGATTTTCTGCCTCTTTTATCAGCAACAATGTGAAGAAAATATGATTTGGACTGATGGCTTCTCCACAGAGGCAACTGTCTGACTGCTGTATGCCATGAAGAAGATCTCCCCCCAAGACCTGCTACTGTTTTTGGGTCACACAAGGCTAGGCCTGGGTCCAGGCAAGGACACCTTTGTGAAGCTAACACAAGGATCAAAAGGGATATCTAGAGCCTTGTTTCTCCAACATGGTGTCCACACAGCAATGCTTGGAGCAGCTGAGCCATTAGAGTCCCTGGTGACTATATCAGCAGCAGTGAGTTTTTCTTCATCCCCCAGCCTTTCTGCTTCTGACAACCCAGCATAACATTGCATGGTGGCATTACAAAGACACTTGCTTCCCTCAGAAGCACTTGCAGACCCCGCTGTCCAATCCACACCCTCAAAATGCCTGATAAGATGTGAGCTGCTTCTCCCTCTCGCTCATTTGAAATGTCTGTGTTTTTAGCTCTCAGGCTGAAAGTTTAATACCTTGTATGAAGCTTGTTCCTCCCAAAAAGCAAGTGGCCTGTTCTGAAACTGCCTCTCTCTTTTTCCTCACCCATTCACTCAGAAAATACATGAATGAGCAGGGATAGTCTCCATTTACACTCTACTGCTCTCGGACCCTCACTACAGGTACACTGCTGGATGAATCAAAAGTACACACTTGGGTGAGAGCCCCCTTGTCAGTACAAGGCAGGAGAGCAAGGGCAGGCAGTCAGATGGACATTCCCACCCTTGTGTGTAGTCCTGCAGGTTGAATAGTCTGAGTATTTTTGCAGTAACAGAAAATGAACTGAAGCTTCTTAAATGGAAGCTGAGCATATTGTGCTTGAAATGTAAGTGGCTTTTACCCACATGACCTTCTGTTCACATACCATGGACTTTCGTTTGTGCACAGCTTAGTCCATATGACTTTATACATCAGTTCCTTAAAGGTGAACTCTTTACATGATTGCTTTAAAGGTTTTCTATCCCTTTTGGAGGACAGATCTGCTAAGGGCTGAACCTTCTCCTCCCATGGAAGTAGGTTGAGAACAAGAGGGAAGTTGCCCACTTTATTCTTTTCACGTGGCAGTTATGTTTCTTGAAAAGTACGCCTTGCTTTGCACAGCTGATGAAGAGTTTAATCTAAATCCTGATCTGTAAATACAGCCTACACACTGTACTGGCAGCTATGTTGGTGTTTTGGTAGCAACTAAATAAAATTCTCTTTGGTGTTAGTAAGTTGAATATCAGCCTTTCAAGCAGCCCAAATGTAAAAATAATTAAATTCTTTTATGTAATAGAGCTTTATGAGACTATAAGGAAAGCTGCCCAAAATGTGGACTGGAGTGGGAGTTAAGCCAAGTGTTGTCTCTGGAGTCTGAAGCCAAACGAGTACTTATTTTTTCAGACCATAACACTTCTACAATGCATTTGCTTTAAATTGAAGGACATAAAGTAATGTTTATATGCCACATCACCATTTTGACTGGCGAGAGTCTCCTCATCCCCCAGGAAGCAGATGGGGCTGCTAAGGTAGTGTCAAACCTGTGGGTATCAGGTACCAGCATGAAATCAGCCTGATTATTGCTTATACCTCCCTCACATCAACCAAGCTTTCCTGTTTCCTCGGAGAGCACAGAAAGAACTTTGTTTCTTCTCATGCACTTGTAGACAAACACACAAAATCTTTCTTTTCTGAAAAAAATAATATCAGGCATGATTCTTGTGATGTGCTCTGGACTTTGCTTCCTCATTGACACACATAGAACTTCAGTACGAACAAATGGACAAAAAATATTAAACCCCCCAAGTATCAGTCTCCTGAAATCATATACAAACTTCTACAACAGCACAAAGATATGGCCAAACAAATGTTTTCAATGGCTAAATGAAGTAATTTGCACAGAAATGTATAAACAAGATGCCGTAAAAAGGACAAAATTTCTAATTGCTTACTCTTATGATAAGAAAAGAACTGCATCTTCAAAGGGGCAACTCAGAGCTTGAGGCCACTAAGATTCAATCTGTATTTAGAAATATCTTGATGTTTTCTACTAGATTTGGAATAGCTTTCTTGGTTTTTATGCTTGCTTTTGACAGCCTTAACTGAGATTTCATGTACTGAATTTTCTCACAAGAGTTGTTACAACTTTTTGATGCAATTCTTGTTATAGATGATTTAAAAAGCTTTTTAATATTCTTTTTAAATTGAAAATGATAAAAATATTTTTAATTTCAGAGTAAAGGAGAAAAGAAAATTGGTTGAATGAAGATGATAAACTGGGTTGGCTTTGTGAGATTGTAATAAATTTTTTCATTCTAAGGTGTAACAGCAGCAGGATTTGTAATGAAAGGTTTATTTCTGTAGTTGGTTTTTTGTCTCTGTTGTTTGGGGTGTTTTTTTTGTTTTGTCTTATGAATGCTGCAAAATTGTATGTATTTGTGCAGGGAGGAAAAGATAACATATCTCAAGAGATGCTGGAACTCAGGAGACAATGAAAGCCCAATGATGAGGATGCTTTCTTGGGACTAAGAGAACCCAGAAGCAATTCCCTTTTCTGCAACAAATTCAGCATACTGTGACTTTGAGCAAGGCATTTCAGACTACATTCATAAAATAATTTTTGTTGCCAGTAATTGTTTAAATCCAAAATATTGGTCTTCAAAATCCTCTTGCTGCCTAGAGGCAGCTCTAGACAGCTCTAACTGCGGAGCTACCTCAATTTTCTTGGTCCATGTAAATTGTATTAGTAAATTCCAAAGGCACCCACTTTTCCTCTGCCTTCAAAGCTGATCTACACTGCTGAATATTGAAATAATCTTTGAGCCAGATGGTGAGCTGCAGACAGATTCTGCAGTCTGATGGTTACAGCGTTCAGCTGGGATGTAAATAGACCTTGACTTTAGTCTCCATAGTCATGGGTTTATTATTTACAGGAACTAGAACAGCTTCAATCACAAACTGAGGGCGTTATCCTTCATCACCAATAAGATTTCATGGTCTGAAGGTAGTGAAAGTCTTGTGGGACATGAGGAAGAGAGATATAAAGTGTTTTCACAGACCCAGCTGGTATGAAAGTAATGTGCTTATCATGAGAACTGAAGGGAGCAGAAGACGGAGGGTGTTCTGTGATGTATCTGCAGAGAGGACAAATTGATCTCTGACAGTTCCAGTTTCACCTCCCAACTAAAAAAGGGTGAGGTTAGCCCAGGAACCCAAGTTTTGGATGGATAACATTAGGCAACTCAACCCCTTTTCCTTCACTTTGGGAAACCATATGCTTTGTGAGTTGCACACTAAGATACTCTCAGTTTCTCACTGTGAGGTAATGTGGGTTTTTTTTAAACAAACACATCAATGGGTTTGGTATAAATTTATGTCAAGCCTTGTCTCTCCTATTGTCGTGGTCTGACCCTGGCCAAATGCCATGCACCCACGGCAGCTGCTCACTCGTTCCCACCCCTACCACAGCTGGGCAGAGGAGGGAAGGAGAAGGAAAAAAAATTAACACAAGGGTCCGTGAGTTGAGATAAGGAACCGGGAGAAAATGCTCCAAGGACAAAACAAGCTCAACCTAAGCTGCAAAATGAAATTTATTACTACCAGAGTTAGAAGGAGGATATGAGCAGTAAAATAAACCTTTAAAGACACCATTCTTTCCCCCTGACCCCCTCTCTTCTTCCCACCAACAGTGCGAGGGGGGCAGGATGTGGGGGTTCTGGTCAGTCTATTTCCAGGATCTTCTTTCCCTGCTTAGGGAGAGGAGTCCTTCCTCTGCATTGCCATGGGGTCCCTCCCACAAGAGACAGTTCTCTGTGAGCTTCTATGGCGTGGGTTAACTTGTCCATGGAATGCAGTCCTCCAAGGACAAACTGCTCCAGCATGGAAGCAGGGGGCCCCTCTCTCTCCAACCGGGTCTCCCACCTGGACTGCAGCTTCCTCCGGCATCCACCTGTCCCAACGTGGTCACATCCCCCCCAGGCTGTGGGTTTTTCTCTGTCTCTGCATCCCTCATGGACCCCATGGACTGCAGGGGCACAGCTGCCTCACCATGGGCTCACCACGGCCTGCAGAGGAATCTCAGCTCCAGAGCCTGGGGCACCTCCTCCCCCTCCTTCTCCACTGACCTTGGTGCCTCCATGTTGTTTTCCCTCACATGTTCTCACATCCTCCTCCTTNCATATACATGACTTATTATGCTACAGTGACAGTACAAGCAAACCTTGCTATCCCTTGTACAGGGAAACAGTCTACCTAAACCAGGGTTGGGGATTCCACAAGATGGCTGAATAATTAGAAGTTTGGTTCTTCAATGCCAAATATATTCTCTTAGATCCCTGTTTATTCACCTGAGAAATGTGAAACATTCCTCTAAAGGTTGCTGTGCCCTATGAGGATAAGTATTTTAATGACCATGAGACACTAGTATTAGGGCAATGTGAGCCGCATGAGTATGTTTAGAATAGAAATTATACTGACTCAGCACATTGGCTTTTATTATTTTGCAGAGAGATTCATACATTATTAGAGTGGTTCTTCTCACATTCTACTATTTTTTCTTGGATAAAATACGCATTAAAATATAGAAGATGGTTACATCTTGAGTTTGAAAGCAGACAAGTTACTTGAAGCAGAAAATAGTTAAGGTAACATGGTTCAGAAAGTCCAGTTAGACTACAGAGTTGGTAAGTAATGTTTTGTTTTACTCTTAAAATGCTTTTGAAAAGATCTTACAAAGACATTCTAAACCCAGAAATTCAGCTTTTTGCTGCTTGTAAACTGATCTGCTGTGAAATTACCACTGACTGGGATATTAAAAAAATTTTGACAGTTATTTTTAAATGAGAAGTTTTATGCTGCCTCTGGTCTAGGATGGATTTTAAACCTTGATTTGTAATTGTTAAGGTGAAATAGTAATAAAAGAACAAAAAACCTATTTGGGATTGACTAAAGCTACTCAGTTGTCTTACATGTTTGAGAGATGTATATGAGATTTCTGAGAACTCTAATCCTGATTTCCATGAGAGGAAATGTTTAAGGTTCCATTTTATACACAGGCAAGCATACAATACAAATCATATTGTCATTGTTACTGCTTTTGTAGTGTCAGGGAGCATCACAATCCTGGGTGTTTAAGCTACAGTGGGCTGTCTCCACACAATCTGTATCAATCTCAATATGCACATTTACCATTTCTCATTGCTCCTCTTCCAGCAAGGTAGCTGATGTCATGGTCCTTGCTGGTGTGATTTCTAGTGCAGGAAGCTAAAATGTGAAGATGAGATATTCTAAGACCTTGCAATAGCAGCCATAAAATTGCTCCATGAACAATAATTGTCTTACTGGAATCCTAACTAGTATGTCTACATCTCAGAGAAATTAAAAAAAAAAGAGACTGGAAGGGGCTCAGACAGCCCTGCTCCTTTCCTTGGTCCCAATGGGCTGCACCCCATATTTGACTCACTGAGAGAAAAGGGCACTTCTATCCTATCCCAAAGCGTATAAAGAACATTTAATAATTTTCCCCCTTCTAGCAACAATTGACATATTTGGATCACAGAATCACAGAAATGTTGGGGTTGGAAGGGACCTCTCGAGATCATCTAGTCCAACCCACCTGCTAAGACAGATTCACCTAGAGCAGCTTGCACAGGGTTGTGTCCAGGTAGGTTTTGAACACCTGCAGAGAAGGAGACTCCATAACCTCACTGGGCAGCCTTTCATCTCCTTTCCTCTTAATTTGATTTTTGCACTGTAATATTTTCAGGATTTCTTATCATTTTTGCTTCCTTTTTTTCTGGATACTCCTGTGCCTGATTAGTTGTTCCCCAGTATAAGTTCATGTTCATCATTCCTTTGCTGTTTCATTCAATTGCCTTGAGTTACACCATATATTTCTTTTACATTTTTCAGCTTAGCAAGATGGTTTTGAAATGAAATCCTGCCTTTTGAAGTGGTGACCCTCCCTCCAAACTCAAAACTTCAATATCAGAAAGCTCATTAAGTCACATACTCTGTAGCACTGGGTCTAAGACAGACCCCTGTTATATCCCTCCTGCCTCCTTCTTCCATTTTGTCAATAAACAAATGATATCTTCTTGTTAAGTAGCATTTTCATGCCAGCTGCATGGTGACCTTAGAGCTGTCTTACCCACACTTCAGTGCTTTTGTTCTCTTATGCAAATGTCGTGTCAGACAGTGTCAGAAGCTTTATTAAAGTCATGATATGCGACATCCTCTGCTTTTCTCCCATTCATGAGGCCTCTTATCCTGTCATAGAAAGAAATTAGGTTGTTTTGACATGGTTTGTTGATGACAATTTCATGTTAGCTTTTAGCAGATCCTTACAAATAGACTGTTTGATAACTCTGTAGAGTCATCTGGGCTGCATGAATTAACTTTAATCAAGGAGAGCAGAGAAAAGAAGATTTTTCATAGAGGCTGTCCATCCAGAAATTGTGTAACCAAATGGTGGTATTGCTTTGTGGACCCAAACTTTACATCTCTTGTCACTCTGAATAATATATTTTGAAGGGCTATATGAAGGATACAAGTTGAGGCTTTCTCTGTGTTGTTATCTGCTTTATCACATTTCTTTGAGCACCTCAGAAAAACAGGTGGTACAGAGATAAAAGTGATTTCTGGACTACCTTAAGGATAACTAGAAAATGTGTGGTTTACTACTAGCTAAGAACCATACATCTGAACTAGTCTAAACCATATTCTTATTTTTATTTCTCTTCCTCTTCAACTGCTCTAGATTCTTTGAGGGCAAGGTCTTATTTAGTATGTATTTGACAATTGCTTTTCCAGTGTGTACTCAGCCCTGTGGCTAGATACTCTTTCCCTTTTTCATAGAGAACTGTCAGTATTAAGAACTCTAAACAGTTTTCAAAGTTAAGAAAAGAATCTACAATTTGCGGGATTTATATAGATATAAAATTTATATTTTTTAATATATATTTATAT
>VYZT01025772.1:2770-24544 GCA_013400735.1 Pomatostomus ruficeps
GAAAGCATGAATAGCCCATTTTTATGTGATGTGTCAACTACAGAGCATTTCCACATTCAGTGCGAGAGTATGAAAGATTTATTTAGGGGATCTAATCGCACTTGGAGTTTAATGCTGACTTAACTGAAGGATTTACAGCCTAGAACCTTTAATGAAAATTTCAGGTCTTTCTGCTTTCTACCACCATAAAACACAGCACTCAATCCCATGTCCAGTTGCAGCTCATATACGGAGTTAAGAAGTGAATTTACAAAAGCAAAGTGGCAGAACAGAGCCACTTTCTTTACAGTCTGTATTTCTCAGCTTCTTGTTGCCAAGGTCTGTGTCAGGGGATGATATAAGCAGGTGCCTAAATGCAAGATTTCCAATGTGAACAGTGCAGCTAAAGACAGAGAGCTTGTTTACTGCCTCTTGGTACTGTGATAGCCAAATAGATGCAAGTCACTAGTGGCAACTTAGAGGGAAAAAAAAGTCATAGAATCACAGAATGGTTTGGGTTGGAAGGGACCTTAAAGAACATCTAGTTCCAAACCCTATGCCACATCTCTCACTAGACCAGATTGCTCAAAACCCAATCAAACCTGGCCTTGAACACTGCCAGGGATGGGGCATCCACAACTTCTGTCAGCAACCTGCTCCAGTGTCTCAACACCATTACAGTAAATAATTTATTCCTAACATCTGAATCTCTTTCAGTTTCAAGCCATTTCCTCTTGTTCTGTCACTCAGTTCCTTAAGGCAAGTCCCTCTTTGGCTTCCTTACAGGCTAGATTCTGGAAGGCTGCTACGAGGTCTCCTCACATAGCACTAGGGGGTGTGGTTTGTTTCTTTCCACGTATTTATCTTTCTCTATGAAAAAGAAGAATTTCAGGAGATCAGAAGCCAACCTTCCATATGTACAAACACACACATATGATCATCAATACCAGTTAGTAATATCAGTCAGCAATATCAATCAGTTCTGCTTCTGTTGAACAGCACATGACCTGAGGAGTGGGAGCCCTTAAACCCTCCCCACTTCTCACTTCTAAATTGAAGGTTGTTGAAGTTCCCTGCTTTGGACATACAGACACATTGTTTGTGCCTTACATGTGTACTTCCAAGCAAGGAAGCTCTGCATAAAACACTGTAGGTGACTCTATGCAGTTTTAAGACATTGAGGGCAGTTGGGGTTATCTAGAGGTATAAATATCTTTCTACACTGTATACCATTCTATAGGTACTTCAGAATTTATGAAAGGTAGTCAAGACACTGATATTCACAATCTGTTAAACCCCAAGCCTTAGTACCAACATTAGTATCAGGACTCATCAAGAACAAAGAACAAAAATCAAATTAGAAACTCAGTATAACACATCTTTAATCTTCTGTCCATCTGAGGCTGCTATCAAATGTTTCAGAAACACACACATAAGACACACAAGTAGTTTAATTTGCCACCTCATATTAAAACCTAAATGTTAATTCCCAAATGTAACTTCTTTAAGCCCTAACATATGCAGGCTTCTGTATTTTATACAGTATTATTAATAAATGACAGTCATAATTCTGGTAACAGAAATTTAGTATCTAAAAAAAATATTCTTTACTTCTTGTATACAGACGTTAAGCTGATTTCAGGCATATAAAGCAGAGTTGAATATAGACTACCACTCCCAAGTACAGCTTGGATACATATAAAAATTATTTGAATTCTCTATATGTTTAGAAATAGAGAAGGCATTTTTGCACAGTTAGAGTATACAGGTAGTCAAGGTGCTGCATGAGGGTGTTAATTTCTACATTTTCTCAGGCCAAGCAAGTTAAAACCTTTCCCTCCTACTTTCTATCATAGTAGTTAACCCTAGCCTCATGTTCTTCACAGCACTAGTTACTATTACTAGTTTACCACATAATACCAGTTACTACTCAGTTTTACTACTGAGGCTGAAACAATATTGAAATAATAAAAAAAAAAATGTGAACAGAAAAATCTACAAGGAAGAAAATTGATTCAAGCATCAGAAAAATAGGATTGTCTTGAAAAGAATGACTCCGATTTTGAAACAACAAATACACTTGTTCAGTGTGTTGTGTGCCAAGGAAAACCAGGCTAAAACAAAATAAAAAACAGGTAAATACCCTTCCATGTGATGATGGGCAAACATGCCTATTAGATAGCACTTGGGCTTCTACAATAGGGGTCTGAACAGCACAGCTTAAACCAGAATTTAAGCCATTGGAAATGTTAAATTGGAATTCTGAGAACACGTTTCACATGTGGCCTGCACAGTTCAGTACAGCAGATAAAAACTCTGCTAGCTTATATGAAAACTATACATTTATTGGGTTCTTAATCCTTTGTGAATAACACTGACTTGCAGATATCCTTTGAAATATACGGCCTCTTACATTCAGAGGAAAAGGGGTATTAATTTTTTACAGTTTAATCTAAATAGAGATGCTTGCCTAGCTGCATCAAATTTCATATCCATCAAAGAAAAACTATTTTTGAAAAGACATGAACTACGATTCTAGTATCTAGTGATAAAGCAAGAAGACACATAACATGTAAGGAATGCACATAAAAGTAGGAAACATGCATAGAAATTTGTGCTTTTCCTGTATGAATCAGCCTTGATTTGTATTTTTAACATACTAAAGTCCCTCTAGAAGGGGCTGTTTTCAAGTGCTGTTGTACTGGAGGTAGTTCAAAATAGAAATTTATAACCATTAACTCTACCCTTTGCTTGACAGAGAACTTGCACGAATCTTGTGTTGAATAATTACAAAACTTTTAAGTTAACTCCAATGGAGTCTGGGAAATGGCAGCTTTCAGCGAAGTATCACTAGACTTATTTGCTTCTGGCCCACAGAGACATTCATCTTAAGGCACTGTCTCAGGCTTTTGGATTTCTTAAGTTTATCTGCTTCCTTGAGATTGTTTGCACTGCTTTTTTCTTCTCACTAAATAAACCTACCTCCACAACACTTCAGCACCCTAGAGCAGTCCTGTGTTCTAAATTCAGAAAATATCTTTCTAGAAAGATAATTTATAGAAAAAAATTTACTGTAGTATCTACACATCTATTTACAAACAAAAATAAAGTATGATCTGAATAGAGCAAAGACATTTGTCTGCTCAATAAAGCTCTGCTCACAAGCATAACTTATCACAAGCTTCTGCTGCTGTGACAATCAGTTATGTGCTCTTTACAAATCCTGTGAGTAGATTTTGTTTTCACTGACTTATATTATGCAATTTAAGATGTAAAATGCTATTCAAGCAGAAAGGATTCCCTTAGCAAATACAGGGCCCCCCACAGGGGCCCTGACAGTGCAGACAGAGTAGCAGAGGTCTGCAGAGTCATACACAGCAATCTGCAGACGAAGAACAGTTTATTTTAAAGCTACCAGCTTCTAGAAACTGTCACCACCTCTGAACTCAATGGCAATTCATTTTACACATTAGCTGTGAGTGTTGCATCAGCACCTACTTACAGGAATAATTGGTAAGTACAATATCAGGCACCGTTTCCATTTTTAAGAATTTAGTAGCTGAAATTCATGCAATATTCATATATGGTTCCAGGCTCTTCGGTAAAATGGCACTAATTTTTTTCCCTATTTCAAACACCTACTATGTATTTGATACTTTCTAGCTGAAGCTTTTGAGGTGAAATCAAAGGTGATTTTTTTTTTGTTTTTTAAACTTAGTTGTAATACATTACATTCTCACAAGCTATGTTTGGTAGGACTAAGGACCAAAAGATAGATGCATTTGCAGTCAAAATTCAAGAAGTTCCTCATACATTGCTTTTCAAATAGTCCTTTTTTCTTTTATTTTAAATCCATGCAGTCCCTGAATGCTAGCTCTTTAGCCTGTGTTCTTAGATATCTCCCCTACAGTAGAATTTTCCCCATAGTTTGTGATTTGTGAAGAATTTCCCATCATAAACTGTGAAATCCAATGAAAAATTTTGTTTAAACACATTAGCAATATAATGTAAAGTTTTTAACCTACAACAAGTTGAATCACTTGTTTCTGATACCACTTCAACCCTATAGCACATCCCTAGATGTGCTTCCATTCCTTAAGCTAAATTCTCAATAATACTAAAAATTTGAGCACAAAATTTGGCTTTAAGCAAGTGCTACTAAATATAAAGCTTACTGCTCTAATTTCAGAATATGTTCTTGCCTAGAGAGCTTTAAAGAGTCATTGAATTCATATTTTTTTCATTTTTCTGGTAGCTTAACACCTTAACACTATTGTAATTAACCAGGACATTACATATCCAGAATGACAATACAATTGGCACTTGGGAAACTAATGAGGAGTACTAACTCAGCTACTAGGACAGTACAGAAGGCAAAAGCTCTAGTTCACTATGTGCATTTACTGTGCTGCTCACAAAGCACAGAAAAACTATTGCCTATACTGCATTGTAAGAAGTCCTCCACAGATGTGCAAGTATTTGTCAAGTACACTTCTTTCAGTCCCAGAGCATATTCAAGGGCTTCCTGGATGTGGCCCAGAGAAACAAACTTGGGAAAACAAAACCTTAAATCTGAGTGTTTCAAAGTCTTTCCCTCCTGTCTGGTGCTGCCTCCCTTCACCAATATGCATCCATGACCAGCATAATAAAAGACAACACTAAAATACCTTGAGGCTAGCCAAAATCATCTTTAGAAATTCCAGGAAAAGCACAAAGTCAGTTCTTCATTACATATCTGTTTCATCCTGTCACAGGTGTTCCAGACCACACCATCAATTATTAAAAGTCTAGGCTGTCTCCACAGCCAGAACCTGTGTCACCCTTTCAATGACAAACAGAAGTACTAGGTAAACTTGAAAACCTAATGCAGCTGTTTTCCTTTATCGCAGCTCACTGTCCTCTCTGCTAGACTTGTCTCCAAAATTAGCTTCAAGATGAGCAGGTCTTTGTTCTTTTCATCATCACCATGGAATACCAGGATTCAAGCAATCCAACCATTAGCACCAGTTTCCTTGGCACCCATTAGAATGCCACTGCAAATATTCTGTCCAGGGTTTTCAAGAATAGTTGACAGACAAAGTATTTGCATCCTTGCCCTGACAATACACAGTAAGGGGTATGGGGCACATAGGGTCAGCCTAGAAAATACAGTTGTTCCTGGCTGAGAACAGATGGTTAGAAAATGCCCTCATCCAGAATGTTCACCACACACCTGCTGAACTAACCACTATGTGTATGGCAAGACAGGCATTATTTTTAATTAGAGAATCAATAGATCAACATACCTTTTCTGTGGTTGCAAAAACTACACATAAAAAGAGGAATCCATATCCAATAACTAGATTTATTTTCTACCTTAACCCCTAAGCTCACTATTCCCATCCTTGATTTTGCCCTACTAAAAGTCAGGGTGATGTCTCTCAGGATGAAAATAGTGATTTATTTGTAAGCTCCCTCTTTAGGTATATCTTGCATTCTGTCTGACCTATGTCCACATTTACTTGACATCCTATTTTGCTACCAGGATAGAGAGAAAGGACTCCTAATCATGCTGCCTACACTTCACTGGAACTGAAAGTTCATGGCAATTGGAAAGATGTAATGAATACTCCCTCCTCCTCTAATCCTCCACCCCACATTCTTGCTTCTCTGAACAAGGCTACAGCAGATACATCGACCAATTTTAATGGAATCACTCTCTTTCAGGATATCACGTCCTCGGGCCACAGAGCAGATTTTACACAGTTGTTTCCTCTTGTAGCCTTGTTTCTGCTCACAGCATGAGTCTCAAAAGTTGGAGTGTGTGATGAATGCCAAAAGCCTGACTCAGACTGTGGGAACATTTAGAGTAACAGTGGCTAACAACACACTATACACAAATGATCAAATTCTGAAGTTATTAGTACTCTAGCCTTCAAAACCAAAATAAACATCAACTTCTTGTTTCGAAATCCATTCCCTCGTATTTTGTTAATTTGTAAATCCTAGTTATTTGCAAACTAATACTATATAATCTCATTTGCACAAGCTAGTAGCTTCTGACTTACATTAATATGTTCCAAACTGTTATTTAGTATTGCCCAAAACCTTCTAAATCAAAATGTAATTTATGTATAAATGTTCCACCATCAATTACTGATAAAAATCTGGCTTAATGTGGTGCTGCAGTATTACCTCAACTTCCAAAAGAAATAAAGGGGGGGGGGGGGGCGCGGGGGAAGCTACCTCCCTCACACCACTATTTTCTCAAAAAATTCTTTTAAGGAAGCAGAGGAAAAGAAAATATAGAAGTAAATATGAATGACTTCATTTGACCTTTCATAAAAAGGCATTTGGTGTATTAAAAAGAAAAGGAAATGATGAGCTACTACTGACATTGTTAGAAGAAGAAACAATAGTTCTCTAAGCTTCTGATAAGCTCATTTTTTTACTCACATGTCAGGGTAAATGATTGTTTAAGGAACCAAATCTAGCATCGAAGTAATAAGTTGTCCAACTGATGAATTAGAATCTTTCTTCTTCACCATCTCCTTTAAAATTTTCAAAATATCCTTAAGCTACAGGCAGACCCATGGCCTTTTGGAACCATTCAAAGGTCATTTCAGCTACATACTCTATCATGCAGATTACTGCACTAACCAGGGGATAAGACTCATTTTAATCCAAAAGTGAAGTACATGTAATGAGACGTGGCCATGGGGTCTGCGCACTGAATGAAGAGTTTACATGCATTCAGTCAGAAACTGATGTATTTGCCTACTCAAGAAAAAATGAGGGACAAAAGCCACAACTAACTTCAAATTAAAACAGACAGGGATTAATAATTTAATATGGGTGTTTTACCATATATACTGCAGTATTCTAAACACTTATTTTTAAGCAGAATTTTATTTTTTTACTGAAGACCTAATCTTTATCAAGCATGCCAGTCTGAGGAGCAAGACTAACAAGAAGGCAAGTAGGAAAATCTGTTACAGATATTAAAAAAAACTGTAAAATATTTTACTCTGTGGGAAGTGAACAATACTGAAATTTAAGCCTGTAAAGGGAGATTTCATTTTTCAGCTTTAAAGGATCTAGAGATTAGGACCATGAAGTAAAGCATTTTTTTTATTTTGCTTTTGATACATTAAAACACTGACAATTATTTTACTTAAAATTTAGAAAGAAATTGTTTCTTCAAAGCCTTCCTTCCCACATGATATTTGACACTTCAAACAGTGACAACAACAGCAGTCACAACAAGGTATTCAAATCAACCTTGTCAAACACAAAAGACTCATGGTAGTCAGGTTGTATTTCGGGGAATCAAACAGTGACTTGCCATGATACCCAAGCAAGTTCTGCTCTCATAAGCAGCAAGCTTCTTAGAGCCACATTCCCTACAGGCTGATTAGAAGCCCTGTGTCGTGGTTTACCCCCAGCCAGCAGACAAGCCCCATGAAGTCACTCCCCCACCAGAGAGAGCACGGAGAGAACTGGAGCAGTACAAGCCAGAGAACTCATAGGCTGAGATAAACACAGTTCAATAGGGAAATCAAAATCTGCACACACAAGGAAAGCAAAACAAAGAATTAATTCACTGCTTTCACGGGCAGGCAGATGTTCATCCATTCACAGGAGAACAAGGCCCCATCATGGGTAACAGTGACTTGGGAAGACAAAAGCCATCGCTCCAATGTTCCCCTCTTCCTCCTTCTTCCCCCCACTTTACATGCAGAGCATGACATCACAGGGTCTGGAATATCCCTGTGGTCAGTTGGGGTCACCTGTCCTGGCTGTGTCTCCTCCCAACCTCCCATGCACCCCCAGCCTCCTCCCCAACGTGGCAGTACAAAAAGCAGAAAAGGCCTTGGCTCTGTGCAAGCCCTGCTCAGCAATAACCTCCATATTATCAACCCTGTGTTCAGCACAAATCCAAAACACACCCCATGCCAGCCACTGGGAAGAAAATTAACTCTACCCCAGCTGAAACCAGCACACCCTGTTGCAGCAGTTAGCTTGCTTTGAGGCATTAATGAGCATGACATTAATGGAACTGTACTGACTCTGTATCACCTAGTCTGTCCAGATATTGCAATGCTGAGAACTGCAAGTTCAAAAGCAACAAGTTTAAAACAAATTTAGTTTGATGTGAAAAAAACATTCACTGGGGCCAAGAGTGTTTGTCTTTTTTTATTGCACGAAGGAGAATATGTTCAGCAACAATGACAGATACTTAGACTCCCATGAATCAAGCAACACAGCACAACAGCTTTGACACTAGGAAAAGGTAAACTGTATTTGAATAATCCCAAAACAGAGGGAAGAAACAAACCATAACTTTGCTCTCTGGTATAGTATCCTCTTAATAATTGGATTTATATGGGCATCCTTTCTTCCTGGTCTCTTGTTGTGGTGTGCTGTTGGCCAGGTTTCGGTTTTTCCTCATGGCCAGGCACTGCTGTCTCCCCGGCCAAAATTAAACCCTGCACTCCTTCCCCATAGGATGTTGTCCCCTCCCCCGCCCCCTCATGTTGGTATTTATGTAACTGTAACACACAGGGCCAGTGCTTCCCTGGCACGACCCTGGTGCCCAAATAAACCATTTGAGGAGCCCCTCCGCTTGTCTCTCCTTCCTCAGCGCACCTGGAACATCGGTGGGTTAGGTGAAACCCATACAGGGCCTTCGCCAGCCCTCCCGAGCTCCCGAAGCAGCCCGGCAGCCCCTGAAACCACAGGTGGGCGCCTGGTGCCCCCGCCAGCGGCATTGCGGTAGCCTCTTCAGCTTGTCACTGTGATTCAGGTCTGAGAAACATGGGGAGATACTCAAATCTACAAAATGAGTGGCTCTTAAAGACATCGTCTATTCAGATGTTCCTACACAGTTCTTCAGTTGTTTCATGGGCAATATAAATGTATGACTAAGACTTGCATGACCAGAAGGTATGCAAATATTTAGCACTGCTATTAGTCCAGTTCAATGTCCTTTCTTGTCAGGAGAATGCTTCTGCAGAAAAAACCATCCTGCTAAAAGGAGTGGGTTTTGTTACTGATTTAAACAACAATATTCTCCCTGGGTGCCCTAAGCCTCTCCTAATTCTCAGAACAAAATAATCTTTGCATAGTATTTGATTTGACACAGCTTAGATCAGTTAATGCAAGACACCTTTTTTGTTTCCTTTTCTCAATATAAAGGGTTCCCTGAAGGTAAAGTCAAGAAAGCATGGTCATTATCAGGCATGCAATGTTTTAATGTAAAATGCTATCAGCTTTTAAAAATCATTTAGCTTTTCATAACAATTTTTTATTTTTCTGAAGGATAAATCTGATATTTACAAATAAGGTGATAAATCTCAAAAATAGCAATGCACATCAGAAATTATTTTCATTTGCATTTTCAGTATAGTTCTACATTAATTAAACACACAAGACATTTTTTGTTGTTATTATAATTGAGATGACTGGCAAGATCTGCAGCTTAAATGTTAAGCAAAATGAGCTATTCATATAACTCAAACAACCACCAGGCAGACCTATTAAAAATACACTTTCCTCCTATACTTCATCTATCCTTGATGTTATAAACTGAAATATGTTCTGGGAGTACACAAAAAATAAGGGTTTATTTTACAAGCTTATATAGTATTGTCAGCATTCACTTACAACCAGCAATAACTTTTTTTCATGATATTTACTGTAGTCCTGATATATGCTGATAGCTTGCATGGAAAGCAAACACTTAAGGCCATGCCTAACTAAATGCTACTGCTCATTCCTGTCAGGATAAGCACAATTATGGTTGCATCTTGTAATTCCAGAAAGGTCTCATGCTCTTCTCTCTTCATTTGATATTTTGCATAAATAAAGTCCTGAACATACTATTTTCCATTCAAGGCACACAAAAACTGTCATTAAAACTAGTATTGATACTATTTCTTTCAGAAAAGCTGTAATCCACATTAGTATCTTGAGTGGGAAAGTTTCTTATGGCTTATAAGTGTGCTGAAGCTGTATAACAAAATGTACTGCATAGAGCCTTCAGGGATTTCTTGATGACAGGATCACCTGTCACCTTTAGTTGAACATGCATATGTGCCATTTAGTTACAAGTTTACTGATATAAAAATACTTCATGAGTAAAATGTGCAGAATCAGACTACGTTGCAAAAATCTACATTTACAAAATTCTACAGGGCAGAAAGTGGACCTCATTCTATATCCAGCTCATCATAAAAACAACAAATAGTACACACATTCCATTAAAATATGTTGAATGTAGACCAAGTAATAAGCCTCTTAATTCTAAAAATATTACTGATGCACTTTATTGGAATAGATTATTGATATTTATGCCTAGGCATAAAATTATTTTAAATATTTTTATGGAAACTAGTTGTGCTATAACAGTTAGATAAATAGTGATAATTAAGAGCTCAGACAAGGCTGGTCTAATACATATAACTATTTTCCCAGCCATTGTTCAATGATTGGGAATTTAAAATTGCAGGCTAGCTACAGTTTCTAAAAGTTCACCATATAAATGGCAATCTGCAAAGAAACTTAAAAAGTCTTTGAGAATTTGTTCTTAACATATACCAAAGGAAAATTATTTGTGTTTTTAAATTGATTTTACCTACATAAATAATATGAAAGATATATTCAACCTCATTTTCCTTATTATAATAAAGCAGGAAGCTTGTGAAAATCCAGCTGAAATTCTAAATAGGTACACAGAGACCTTAAGAAAGATGAACAAGATGAATGTCCCAAACAGCAATGGGATGTTTAGATTTAACTCATGAACAATAAATGTGATTTACACTCTTTTCATTGAGCTTGCATCCACCCTGTGATAATTTGTATCAGCTACAGTAAGATTAATCACCTCGAGAGCTTTTTTACCTTCTCTATTTTATGTAAAAATGCCAGTTTATTGGTACTTGTTAGTGAAACAGTATATTTACCCATATATTATACTTTGTTTTATCAGTGGATAAATCAATATACTGCAGTTTTAGAGGGATACTGCTTTTCAGATTGCAATCCTAGAAGGCAGTTAAAAAGCAACACACTGTGATGTGAAGGTGTTGGCCATCATGAATAGCAATTACTCGACATCCTAATATTCTGTGAAATCTTCTCTGCAATAGAGACTCATTTTGCACTAATGAGCACCTGTCTCTTTCTCTCATTGTAGTATAAATGACATGGGGAAAACAGAATAAACAGAAAGCAGAAACAAAGCAATTGCATTTTAAAAAGATTTAAACACTGTTATATTATACAAAAAAAAATACTAATTGCAGCCACACTGATGAAACAGAAGAGAAAAAAATAGAATTAGCAATGCAAAAAAAGAAGGTAATTTGCCATGAAATTTAAGGAAATGGACCAAACTTGTTTATTTGTCCCCAACAACTTCATCTGCATAGCCAAAACTGGAAGGGAGTGAAGGTTAAGAGTATGCTTCACCCATTTTATCCAGTAATATGGTAACTTCCTAGGAAGACTTTTAGTTAGGCTATAACTCCATATTAATCTTGAATAACTGCCTCTCTTAGGCACAAGTGAAAATCCTCACAAGAACATTCAGAGTTTATTCATGTCTAATAATGGCACAAGAATTAGGGTTAAGAGGTAGATCACTGGCAACAGCATTAGCTTTTAAAGAAAAGTAGTAAATCTGGACTCTTCCAGCTTCTTTCTCTCTCTTTTTACTCCAGGATGGATAAAAGAGAGAAAATAGGCCATGAAAGCAAGACCATTTGAAGCATTCTATTTAGTCTAAAAATTGTAGTGTTAAAGACATGAATGGTTCTACAAACTTAGCAACAGTTTTGGAAGGTCTAAATCTCCTTTCTTACAGCCACCAGGCAGAAAAGGTGCAGCTTTACCCTCTCTGTACAGATTTCTACTTTAGACAAGCATAGAGACATGAAGTGATTTGTTTAATTAACCGGTGAAGTCAGACTCACGAACATTAATCCTAGTAAGTTTGCACAATTAATCTGCAGTACAAGAACTATTTTCTGGAGAAATCAATGAATTTTTATTTAGTTAATAAGTTTAAGGTTATTGTATTTCAGAAAACTTACAGATGGTGAAGGGGAGTACAGTTATTGAGCAGATTATTCATCTCTGCCTAGCTACAGAACATGTTGACAGTCTTAGGATACAATACTTAGCAGCCTTACATTAAGAAAAGTTGATGAAATATTCTGATAGGAGGTCATCATAGTTCTTTGTCCTCTGAAAAATACCCCAAACCCCAACAATCTTGTTAATTTTTAATCTGTAGAAATCTTTTTATTTTTTTTTCCTGAAGGAGCATTAGGAACTTCAGAGACACTCTGTTTTATGTATTGTGTGTTTATCAGGCAAAGGGTAATTTTTTCTTTACTTTAAAGCATTATTTTAAATCATATTAGATACTGCTGGAAAGAAACAAGTGTTTTTCCCTAATGCAGAATCCAGACTTTGAAAACCACTTAAACACACAAATATATATGACAAATATATATGACAAATAGTGTGGAAACAACTATGCATTTATGCATAATTTATATAGTCATGTTGTTCAAAGGCTAAATTGCTTCTCACACTTCTACCCCAGAACTAAAACATTTAATTCTTGTTTCTTTCCAATTTTTCTCTCTTACTCTCTTACATCTTTTTTAAATCACAGAACATTCTGAGTTGGAAGGAACACACAAGAATCATCAAGTCCGGCACTTAAGTCAACGGCTCATATGGGGTCAACCCCACAATTTTGGCATTGTTAACACCACACTTTACCAAATGAGCTATTTTTTATGTCTGTATTGCTATGAAGTTAAACAGTTATTATTTGTTAGGCTACTCCCACAATGTAGTATTAGAATCTCTGCTAAATTTTCCATCACAAAGAATTAATTGAACACTGCATGACTGGTCTACAAGGACTGGAAGTTAATCATGGCTGTTAGCACAGAGGAAATCATGACCTAAGCAGAAAGTTTTTATCTGGTGGGTTTTTTCCCGAAAAAAATAGTAAAAGCAATGCTTTCCAATACTGCTCTTAAGTGACTTTAAATATAAATTTTTCATTTTCTTAGCAGTTCTATGACAACCAACAGGTAGCATTCATTGACAAGTTAATAACCAGCAAATGTGTTTTTCTTTGGCAGTGGAATGGAATTGGACATTAAGATAAGGGAGGAAGAGGACTCTTCATCCTTCACCGATTATCCAGCAGCTAACCAGTCTCTATGTTGAACTTCCAGTTTGAATCTCAGTATGGTGGAATACCAAAACAATACTGAAAATTATTTCAGGGATGTGTGTAAAATGAGAATATATTCCCTTCTGTAGATTAGAAGGAAAAAAACTCAATATATACCAGAAAAAAAGGGAAGAGAAAAAGGACAGGGCAGGAAACTGTAGGTGTTGTTTCCCTGACACCCAGTGCTGTAGGTTAAATGGCTCTGGAAACAGACAGAATGGTTCATATGTCTGCATGGGTGAAATGCTAGAAGGAAATGAAAATATTTTCAAAGATGAGAGCCTTGGGAAAATTAATCTTCATTTTTTTCCTGAGTGAGGACTTTATTTCATGACAATTGCCTATAACCACAAAAGCATAGAGGTTACACTGTTCCAAGCATCATTTGATGCACTAGAATTCTCACTGCCATTTCAGTGATAGAACTGGCTTCTGTTCTCGGAAATTCTGAAGACAGTTTTGCCTACTCCTGGCATTACCATTGAGGTCTGGAGATGAAACAGATACAGGCTTTTTAAGGCTAGGCAACACATCTTAGGTAGTGAGTATAGATGAAAAACCATACAAATTCTCAGATGCTATATCCTGTCTCCAGATCTGTTGAGATTTCTCCTTACAAACATATTTTGATGAATGCTTAAGAATCAGATGCTTTTTAAAAATGCCTGTTTTCTATAGCACAAATGAAAACAGACAGGGAGGTCACTATGCTGAATTTGTACCAGTGACAGGTCCTCTCATCCCACAAAATTTTCCTGAAGCTAAAAAGGTTATTTTGTGTACAGAAATAGAATGAGACATAGGATAAAAAGATAAATCAGTTTTAAAAGTAAAAGAATGTTATGAAGTTCAAAGCCTACTTTCTCCTGTTCACATCTATCTGTTCCCATATTTCCTGAGTTCTGCTTCTGGTTCTCCAGCTGAGTGTTGACATGTGCTTTTCAATGTTAATTTTTTTGCTTCTGCTTAAACTACCTTTACCACACTTCACCCAACAAGTGTTTCATTTTCAAATGTGTTTATATAATAAAAGCCAAATTTTCAGTGCCAAAGTTACAAAATTTCTTCAAAGTATAAGAGCCATCACTAAGACACAAATCAATTAGATTTGTGACTGCAGGACTTTACATGACTGGACCCAGATATCGTAAAGCCCTTAAAATTGCATGCTTTATCGGCTCACAAAGACAAATATGGATATAATTCAGCATTTCTCTGTTGCAAAAACCACTTTAAAATATTATATATTATATTATATATAGTTATAGAGCAAAAATGCCTAAATGGGTGGATAATAAAACTGTATATGTAAATTGTGCAAGATGTCAAAAAGTTGTGGTATTCTTGAGGTAGAATTACCATTTCAACAGAATGATTAAAAGACACTTTCAAGTGTTTCTTTTTGTTGTCATTTTTAACCAATTTGGTTGTCATGCTTACTATTATAGGATTTCAAAGGGTATTGGGACACTGATCTAACTCTACATCTTTCAAAAGCATTTCATCATTATCTTGTTATGTCTCCAAATATCATTCAGAATTCCAGAGGCTGGAAAGGCAGTAAAGATGATGAAATAATATTAAAAATTGATTTTCTTCCTTTTATATCAGTAAGAATATCAATTAACATATGGTGAACTATGAAACAAAAATTTAAATAATATTTCAAAACTTCAGTATTTCAGAGTGCCACCTTGAATTCCACTGGCAAAACACAGATTCTGGAAACAGTTGTCCAACAAAACTGTCCCCCACACTTCTTATAGTCTTATTTAATATGTAGATTACAATGTGACTTTATAACTGAATTCTCGAGTTTTTATTTCACTTTTACTATAGATCTCATAGCAATTACCTCAAATATTTGCAGACTATTGCTTTCAATAGACTGCCTCTTCCAAAGTATGAGCTTGTAACTCTACTTTTGACTACCAACAGGAAAGGAAAGCAAAGGGCTGTGCTGCGGTGCGTTCCAGGGGTGGGGCACCGAGCGTCCGTCCATGGTTTAAGGGCCTGTCCGGGCTGCTCCAAGGCACGGGAGGGCTGGCGAAGTTCCTGCAAGGTTTCACCCAACCCACCGATGTTCCAGGCGCGCCAAGGAAGGAGACACAAGCAGAGGGGCTTCCCAGATGGTTTATTCAGCACCGGGGTCGTGCCAGGGAAGCACTGGCACAGCGTGTTACAGATACATAAATACCGACACGAGGGGGCGGGGGGAGGGCACAACATCCAATAGGGGAGCACTACAGGGTTTGAATTTGGAAGGCTTTGTGTAGGATTACACAATACAGAGCCCTCCGTGGGGTGGAGAACCGATACCAAGGCGGGGGAGGGTACATAGCAGAGCCTGGCCATGAGATAGACCGAACCTGGCCAGAGAACACTGCAACAGGGCTGTGCTTTTTTTTTCTGAATTTGACAGATTTAGCTTGGAACAGAAACATAAGGAATATTTTATGCTGAAATTAAAATAATTGACAAGAAAAAAAAGTAAAATAAAAGGAATCAGTAGAAGTCTAAGATGAATATATTAGTGCAGACTATAGAATTCAAAATTCTTTTTTAACTTCAACAGTAATTCTCAAAAGTGGAAAATTTTCTGGATTTTAGAGAACAAAGCTATTGAATTTTGACCCTCTTAAAATAAGTTAAAAAATTCTAAACTGAAAAGTAATTTTGAAACATGAAAGATATCAAAATTTTTATTTAGAAACTACCAACTTGTTTTTACTCTTTTATTTTGTTTCTTTGTAGTTTTGGAATTCTGTCCCCAAAATTAGTACCTGGCACTAATTCACAGACTATTAAAAAGTCACTAAATTTTGTTACTGCTAAAAATCCTTCTTTAAGAAGGAATATTGATTTAAAAAAAAAAAAATTTCATCAGTTCTAGTTTGTCTGTGAGGCACCTAACATCTTCAAAATATTTAAATATACCCCAAGGTAAAAGCTTTTCATACTGAATTGATTTCACAAACTAAATGTATTACAGACCATTTGTTCCCTGCTTCTTTGTAAATAGCAGAGACAAGTTCAATCATTAAGAAATTTCTCTGGAAAAAAATGAAACAGAAAAGGGACTCGCAATACTACACATTCTATTATAATTAATCTGCAGCACACAAGCACTCAAGGCATTCTACTGTCAAGCTGAAATATTTTTATTAGATTATGCATTTGAGATTATAAGAACACTGCTAAGCTTTTTAAGGCTTGCTTGTTACCCATTTCTGTAATGTCATTCTGTGCCAGATTCAGCAAAATCCTAAACACATCAACTTACATGAAGCCAGAGCCTGCATTCTCCTGCTGCCTCTAGCTTGACCCAATTAGTTTCAAAACCTTGGCCAAAACTTGTCCCTTGGTATTTTGTAAATCAAAAGCTGCTGCCACCATCATTGTATATGCACTCAGAAAGGCTGTTTGTTTTCAAAGACTCCAAACTGCCATGATAAGCAGTTATCTGTAATTTTATTCACCTTCACAGAAAACCAAGACAGAGAACAGTATAGGTGCTGTACTGTCTACTTGACAGAATGCAAATAACTTGATAGTTCATAGGACTAGTGGTTTTTTACAGAGAATACAGATCTATAAATCCTTAATCTTTACATCTATATCCTCTGAAAATTTTTTGCATATCTGAAGGAGAAATTAAGCTCACTATCCAGTCTCTAACAGCAGAAAAGCGAGATGACATATGTAAGTAGCAAAACAAAAGAAATAACAGTCCAGAATAAGAGATTGTGAAGAACAAGATTTTATTTTCTGGAAGCATTAATGAAAAAGTGCAGTTAAAAGTTTATCTTAACTATGTGGAATATTTACAAATTTATATGCAAACATACCATATAAACACTATTTTCCTTTTACTGCTACTTCATAATGAAGTTCATATCCAACTATGTCCTACATTTTCTTTCTGTGTCCCATCTTTCTCTGAGAACTTCCCATCATTTACATTATAGAAATTGTGTTTTGCCAGAAGGTTGCAACAGAGACACTGATGTTACAGGTGTTAAGATGTCCTCCTCCAGTCTTATTGAACACTAACAGAAAATATTAATAGCAGCCACATAAAAAAATTGTCCACAGACGGTCTGATACAGTTACTTTCATTTCTAGGATTTTCCATTTGGGAAAGAATTTTAATGGAAATGAGAGAAATTCTGCTTAGACTTTGTATTTAATGTTTGTTGGTTTTCCTTAGTGGGCCCTCCCTCCTCCCTCTTCCTTCCCTTTTTGGAGCTACACTGATGTCTTATCAACAAGAAACAGCAGCTAAGTAATTGCTCAGTGCATACACCAATAACTATTAAATTTTCCACATTTTACAGAACTTTGTCTTATCAACTGTTTCTAAATTTTCAGTAAGTGATTTTAGAATTGTGGCAGGTTATGAATAAGATGGTAAATTGAAAAATTTGCCTACTCAGTGCATGAAGTGAAATAAAATATCCCTCAGTTCTGCTATGTATCAATGCACTATTTCATTTTGGCACCAACAGAAGAGAACCCCCTGAGCTGATCTAAACAAAGTCTGTTTAAAAAGAGCTAAGAGGTAACCTACTTCAATTAACTCCTGTATATAAACAAGCACAAAGATCTTTAATGCTTTGGAAACCAAGAAAACTCTTCCTCATAATTTGAAAGACATCAGATTCAACCCTCCCAAAAAAAAAAAAAAACTAAACAGAGCAGGAAGGAAGATGAGACACCAGACAAATAAATCACCTCTATCTCCTCAGTAAATACAAGGAAAATCCATAGTAACACAGTGCAGAGGAACCTGTTTTATAAACTGCAACAGCAAACAGTGCAACTGCAATAACAGAATTAAAGTCAGATCCTGTCCTGAGGTACCCACTGAGGAAGGCTGATATTAACAAGAATGATACATGATCACTCAAGAAAAGATCTCAGTGGCACACAGTTACTCTGGAAGTACATTATGAAACACATATAATTGCTAAGAGAAAAGCCTTTTATTAATTAGTTTATCCCTGAGAATGGTAGATTTACACCACTGCTTTTTTCACAGTCTAATGGGTTACAGAAGCAGCAGCCTGTCCTGTCATCAGATACAGACTTATTCATGCCCAGTGTCTGTTGAAAACAGGCAACAAAAACTCCACAAGTTTGAGTTAACCACCAGTATTTAGCACTACTCAAAACAAAATACAAACCCTTTCCACTCTTCCCCCACTCTCTTAGCCTGAACATTTATGTGATCTGGACTGGGATGATGCTTTGCTCATGTACATTCCACAACATGGGAACTGGTTGAAGCTGCATCTAAGTCCTAAAAACAGGTCTCTCCTACTACTGGAGAGAGGACCCACTAGGAACCAGATGTCTTTCAGGGTCAAATGCTACCCAAAGTAATGAGAGAATAAACTCTAAAGAGATCACAGGTCACCCTGCAATAATTTTTCTCTCCAGGTCTCTAAAGATTTGAGTATTTTCAGGAGATTGATAGAAACATTTCTAATTGCCAGGCAACCAGAATGCTGTGGAAACAAAATATTGGCTATCACTTTTTATCTTGTTATTGTAGATAACCTTTATTATTACAAATAAATTGTTATTTTGTCTCCCCAAAAAAACTGTGAATCTGCTTAAACCCAGTTTGAAATACGAGTAATTCTTCACCAGTTGGCTCAGTGGATAGGAATGAAAACATTACTACACATTTCTTCTCCTCCAGGTCTCAATACAACCACAGACTTGCTAAAAGTTACAGGTTCAACATGTGTAGAGATTGTAGAAAATATTTTTTTAAATGAAGTTAATGTATTTATACAGATATTGTAAAAGTACCTGTTAAATATAGATGCTGCCCAAGTTTAAAATGTATTAACACTTCAATTGATGTAATTAATATTTTCTGGATCATCAGAACTAAGAGTAGCAAAAATATTTAGATTACTCCTGAAGACTCCATAAATGTATAGATATATATATATGAGGTGTTCATGCATGTACTACATACATTATACATGGAAACACACCATCAACCACTGACAATAGTGGTAATTAACAAAGCTACACAATGCAGATATGAAAACATCAGATAAAAGGAAATATAGTAAAAGATGTAGCTTTCTTTTCAACAGACAGCAACTTCAACAGATTTAGCTTTTTTGATTTTGCTTAATCTTTCCTTTTAGAAACACAACTCTTTCCTTTCTGTAACTTTTGAGATGTTTATCCTTTGCCATTGTTCTTCAAAGAAACGTGCTGGGAAGGAATTACACAGACACGACATAATCCAAAGTATGTTGTATACAACCCATACATATTTCTGTTTTGGAAGTGAAAAACACATAGAGTCGTTCTTTCCTCCAAAAAATAACTGGAAGAGGCTTAAAAGACTCTCAGATGTTTGGTCAGTTTGGACTAAAACAGATTAAATATTATCTCTAGAATGACTACATTCAAGCTCAGATAAAGAGTTGTTATTTCAATAACTCTAGTAGAATCTAATATTATTGACTTTAAATTAAGAAAAATTAACTAAATTTGTGCATTTTTGGCTGTCAACTGCCATGGAAGACACCTTCCATGCTAAGAATTACATTCCCCTGAAACAGTGTTGGCACAATCCTTCCCTTGCTCAGTTCTATCAAGGTAAGATCAGTTAGAAAATTAAAAAAAAAAAAAAAAAAGACAGAAAGAAGCCTTATTCTCAAACTTAAGATCCTTTATGTCCAGACATACAGAAAGTACAAGGGACGAAGGATGCTAAGAAAACATCAGAACCTAGTATATGTATTTGAATGTTACGAATTAGTTAATAACTCAATAATCCATGAAGAAGATCCCCAGTCCCTGACCCAGCCCAAAGCTGGAGCCCAGAGAACAATAAAAAACATTAGCCCTGCCTGCAGGGCACCACCTGCACTAAGGCCCCACTCAGCAGTAAAATAACCCTTGGCAGAAGCTGGTGGCCCAGGAGGAAAGGGAGGCAGGAAGTGCAAGAAGCAGGGGCTGAGGGAGGCACCAGTTTTCGAGGTCTGCACAGTCAGACCACCAGTGTCCAGCTCTTCCATGCAAAGATACCCCAATTCACTGTGCAGTGAATTTCTAGACTGTTCAAAACAGAATCACAGAATATGCTGAGCTGGAAGGGACCCACAAGGATCACCCAATTCCTGACCCTGCATATGGCCATCCCCAAGAGTCACACCATGTGCCCAAGAGTATTGTCCAAACACTTGAATTCTGTCAGGCTTGGTGCTGTGGCCACTTCCATGGCGAGCCTTTTCCAGTGCACTAGGTGAAGAACCTCTTTCTAATATCCAGCCTAAAACTCCACTGACACATATTCAGCCATTCCCTTGCGTCCTGTCACTGGCCACCACAGAGAAGAGATCACAGGTTATAGCGTCTGCCCTCCTCTTCCCCTCATGAGGAAGTTGTAGAGTGGTCAAATGTGCTCTTTTGCAGCTACCACCACAGAGCCTTTAAGTTCAAGGGATTGTCCAGATCAAAATAGAATAAAGAGTCCCTTTTCTGGATAGGTGGGAAGAAGAAAGTCAAAGGCCTTTGCTTCCATGAAGCTTCACCATCCACCCAAAGCCCATCTGTTCTGACAGGAGAGAATGTGGAGAGCAGCCATTTCTGGATGAAGTACTTGTGGGCAGCAGAGCAGGGGGAGGGTGTTGGTGTGCCAAACCTTTATATGTGCAGGCTCATACTGCAGCTTTTCCTCACTGGACAAGAACAAATACTGGAGCCAAGTTCCATGAAATAACTAAGAGGTAATAAGCAACTTTTTCTTTCCTGTTCAGGTGCCAAATGGTGCCTGTACACGTCCACAGAATCCCCTTTGCTACCTCTGATTCAAGGTCCAACCCAGGCTGAAGCATACCAGAAGAAAGACAGGATGTGGCAAGACAGGGAAATGCAGGAGAGGAAAAAGCCAGAAGCCAGGAAGGGAAACTCCTCATGTGAAGACGGACTGAAGCTGTGGGAGCTCACTGGGGAGAAGGTACATGAGCAAGCAAACGAGCCAGGGTTTTTTCCCACCTCCCATTACCCCATGGCTGTTCCATAGGGACCTATCTTTCCCTCCTTTCTCTCTGGCCTAAACCTGGCCTGGTGTAACCCACACTCCCCTTCAGCAGGCTACTGGAGCTTGCCCGAAAGGCCAGGCCAGACCCTGGCCCTGGCAATCACAGCTCCTGCAAGGGAGCCACTACAGCTGCCACCACAGCTGCCACCCGCCCAGCCCCATGGGGGGAACCCAGGCTGAGGAGACAGAGCAGGATGAAAGGAAGAAAAAAGGCCCAGACTGATGCCTGAGAGATGGAGGCTACTTAAAACAGAGGCTAGACAAGATTAAGAGAATAAAATGGGTATTTATTGAAGGGCCTTCAACGGGTACACCTCAGGCAGACAAAAGCCCTCTCCAGGAGAGGCTACACCCAAGATGGACCCCGGGTCACAAGTTTTCTACATTTTTATAAGTTTTGATCAATTTACATATCAGGGTTAATTCTCTAATTACAATTTCAGATGATGAAAACCCCAAGTGTGTCCCCCCTTTT